>UCOL01001638.1:0-34248 GCA_900474335.1 Ormyrus nitidulus
GGGGGGGGGGGGGGGGGGGGGCCGCCGAAATTTAAATCGTCCGAAAGCGCCGGATATAATATACTACAGACGCATCGATAACTTGGCCGAATTGTTCCGAAAGGGAGGAGGGGCGCGGCGTCGAGGCGCGCGACCTATTGTTTTCGAGCTTTTTATTGTCCTTACGCACTGTAAATTCGCCGAATTTCGTGCGATTCAATCGCGTAAATTAGCGCGGATAAACTGGAGCAAGTGAGCTGCGAAACTGGGAAGAAAAAAAATAATCCACCCGGAATATTCGCTCAATTGTCAATGGCGACTGAAATTTTGCTTTCTTTCAAGCCTACGATAGCTATTGTTCAAAATAACTTTAATTCGAATTTTTTACTAATACAATAATTACTGAATTAATTATATTTGCGCCGCTTGCCTTAAGACAATAAACAGCTTTAGAATTTTAAAAACAATTTTCCCCAAGAATTACCTTGAAAAATCCTTCAGAGATCCAGCAAAGAAAAGCGCGCTAAAAAGTGTACATCGGATCCCCGAGTGAAAAGCTAAAAATGATTTTATTTTATCAACAAGTAGATGCGCACTGGGCAAAAGCCGGCCCCTTTATCCTTGGCGCACAGGCCGTCGCGTCGAGAAAACTCAAAGTCACGGGAAATCTCGTTTTCGGTTAAATCCCGCTTGAAAGGGCGTCGCGCTAAGGGCTATTAAAGCTAAACTCCTCTCCCTCCTTCCCCTGGCTGCAGATATAGAGAGAGAGAGAGAGAGAGAGAGAGAGAGGAAGAACTCCGTCGCCGCCGGAGGCGAGAGATAGAAACGAGAGGCGAGCAGCAGCAGCGGCAGAAAGAGAGAAAGCGCTGAATAATACGAGGAAAGAAACGAGCGGACGTAAAGAGACGCCGCCGCCACCGCGAGAATAAAGCTCTCGGCGCGCATAATGGCCGAATTACAATTACCTCGGTGTCATGTTCGCCCGCTGCACACAGAGAGAGAGAGAGAGAGAGAGAGAGAGAGAGCTTTCGGCGTGCATCCGACAACGCTCAAGCTTTTTCGCGCTTCCCCCCCTCGTGCATTCCGCAGTCCCGGCACGCGCTTCAGTTTGCACTTTAATTACAGCCTTATACTCGGCCGTCCTCGCCGATGATGTAAACGCGATGTAAACTCTCCTCCCCCCGGGAGAGCTTTTTTAGAGGCGCGAGGGACCACCGTCGGACTAGTTTGAATGTTCGTCACGCGGGCAAAAAAACTCTCATTTCCTATGAATTTCAAACCCCCCCTCCCCGACTTTTTAACTCGGCCGCGTGTAAGCTCTCTCTCTCTCCGCGGCTCGCTGAACTTGCGGAAAAACGCGCGGGGTGTTTTTAGCTTTTTGTATTTACATACTGGATTAAATTGTGCTTTTTTTTTTTTTTAATAACTGCTGTGTTCCTAAATGATTCTCGAGTAGAAATGAGTCATAAAGATTTGCATACATGCATACGCGAAGAATTCCGCATTATACATTTTTTATTCGTTTTCTTTTTTGTTCAAAATGTTACGCGGCCGCGCCGTAAATGCGATAAGATTTTATGCCGCGTTTAAAAGGCAAAATGCTGCTTATAGCTTGTAAATTCAAGCGAATTCGCGCAATTAATTAAGTTACACCTGGTAACGGGCAATTCCAACCGACAGCATTTGCACGGAATTGCATTTAGCACGTGTACTTTAGCATAAACATAATAATTAAATACCCTCAGCGAGTGTGTAAACATTTAGTTGGATTATTATTTTACTCGAAAACTTTACGAATTAACAGCCGCGGAGAAAGTTCGCAAAGTCTGCAGATAGGAAAATAATTTTGACGCTACCTTGTTGCTGAACCTTCGTTAAGCAGAGAAACTAGATTTGTGTAAATTCACTAAAACCGGATTTTCCGAAAACATATCGATCCGAGCCGGGGCGAACAAATCTCACCCATCTCCCGGAACCGTTATTTACCAGGTGGAGATGAAAGGAATTTCCGGACCCATAGAATTCAAGGAGGGCCGAAGAATACAATTTAAACTGGATTTACTCAAGCTCAAGCAGCATTCCCTCGTTAAGGTGAGAAAGCTCCGTCTCCCCTCGTAATTAAGCTTTGTGCCCGGCCCGAGACGTAACCGGGGATTCGTTTCGCAGGTCGGCGAGTGGCGTCCAGGTGCCGGTGTCAACGTTACGGACAGGTCCGCTTTTTTCGAGCCCGGCGCCACGAACGTCACTCTCATAGTCATCACCATTCTGGTAAGTTTTCCTTTTATTAATCCCCGCGGTAAACGAACCTTCTCGTTTGGGGAGGAATTAATCTTGATCTTAAACTCGAGATTACCGCGGTTTTCTAAATAATCTTTTAATGCTTTCGCTTACACTTTTCCACCGATTCAGATGGCATAAATTTCTTTAAAATAACTAGTTCTGCCGAATAATTCTGGCGTAACGCCGACATTGTCTTGGAGATTAATTCCTCTCGGATAAAAGTTATTTTTTGGAAGCAACCCACACCTCGACAGTTCGACGTTTCGCTTTTCACTCCGAGCGAATAGTGTGTATGCATTATAAACAAAAACGCGCCTCGGCAAAAGTCACGATCGACTTTCACTTTATGAGATGTGTTTACGACGAGCTTGCAAAGCCCCCCCCCCGTTTTTTTCCAAGTTTTTCTCCCTGGTTTACGGCGGAAGTAGGATGTACGCGCTCGGCCATATACAGTCGTCCGGTGCGATATAAAGCTGACCCAGTAGTTCCGAAGGGAAATAAAGGGGAGAAAGAAATTGCGCGGCGAATATTTTATGCGCGCGCGCAGGAAGATCGTCGATAATAATTTTTGCATTTCAACGGCGATTCCGCTGCTGTTTTTTTTTTTTTTTTTTGTCGATGATTCGGGGGTAGCTAAGGGCAGCGCGAACGAAATGAATTTTAATCGGGCCGCCTACTGCGAACTTGTTAACGTTTGCGCATAAAAGTAACCTGTTGATTCCTATTAAACGCAGCTTGATTTTAAAGTCGAAAAATTTAACTCGCGAATCGCTGTTTACGAATTCATTAACCGAAAGCCAAATGCGGATCATTTTTGTTCATGATACGCCGGCTACCTTTTGCTTTTTTCAAAAGCAGCTTGATGCAAAAACTCGCTCTCTTTAACTTTATTCGTTTTTCATGGCGTGTTTTTTCCCGCCGCTTTTTATCATCCCCGTCATCGTGTCGTTACATTTTTTAAAAATGCTTTTTGCATCCGACCGAGTTTTAAAAGGCCTTGGTTGCGAGCGCTTTTTGCTTTCTTTAAAAACATTGGTCAAATCTTAAAATCACACGGATTAAGCCGTTTGCCTTTGATTTCTTTCAATTTTAATACCGTTTAAAAGCATTTTTACAAAATCCGGCTAAGCGAGGTTATTATCGATTTTTAAAAGAATAGCTTTCAGCACTCTAACTTTGAATCAGAATCTCTTTTAAAAATCTCGATTACAAATCTCGCCCTCGCTCTCCTTCAACAAAGCTCTTGAAAACAATCGCTCGCGACCCCGAGACTCGTCAAAATATCCTACCCGCCTTTGAGCTTCGAGCATAATATATATATCCAAAAGCGAAACTCGAGCTTTGGTCGCGTCGCGTCGGTAACGCTCGGGCGCGCTTGCTCTCGGTCGACTCTCTCAGTCAAGCGCTCCCACCTTAACTCTTGGCGTTCAATCTGACTCGCACGACCGGCCCCGGGAAAAAAGGAGAGCCCGTACGTGATGATGCACCCCGGCAAGCACCACTCGGGCAATTCCCGCTTTTACGGCTTTTGCGTCGACCTGCTCGAGGCGGTCGCCGACAAGCTCGGATTCGACTACCAGCTGGAGCTCGTGCCAGATCGCAAGTACGGCGCTAGGGACCCCAGAACTGGAGAGTGGAACGGCATGGTTCGGGAGCTCATTTTACATGTATGATTTTATTATCAAATCCTAAGCTTGCCTATAGCTCTTTTTCTCCTATACTTTTTCTTCTTTTTTTTTTTTTGTTTTTGCTTTCAGTTGCGCTGTAGAGTATATATATCGCTCCGCTTTTTTAACTCCTTCGTTTTGCAGCACCAAAATAAAACCTGATAGTGATACCGTATATTTTCTCCTGTACCTATATGGCGATGTAAAAAGAGCATTTTTCGAAAAATATAGCACCTGGAGGCACCTTTGCGTGGGATACTTTTATTGGAGAATCGGGGCTCTTAAAAAAGGAACTGTTTGAGTTTCACTGGGGGTAAAGTTCTGTATCAGCGCTGGGATTATGCAAAGTAGACATTTTTCAAAGTCTCGAATTTTAAAAGACGCGCTGTACACTTTTTTTTAGGGAAGAGGAGATATGCGCAGATTCATACGCTGTTCGTTGCTTTTTACAAGCGGTATATTTTTTTTTTTTTTATCTTGCAGTCTGAGAGAGCATAAAAAGCTCCGCTCGAGTAAAACGAAATGAACTGTGCAGCTTATGAGAAACCCTAATAAAATTAAAACGAATACAGCGCCCGCGAACAAGTAGAAAGAGCGCGCGCCTCGGTCGGGCGAGCGCAAAATCAACTTACATTCATAAAATCGTTAATGTTTTTATCTATAAATTAATCTTCTTGTAAATCGTGATGATTAAATTTTTTAAAACGCGATCGTAAAGAGCAGCTTCGACAAGGAAAATAGAAAAATCTACCGTAACTTTTGTTTTATACTGAACTGCGGTATTGGGAAAATACTATATTTTACAGCAAACTTTACCGGGATTTAAAATGTTAAAAAACCTGCTATGAAAAAATTTCTTGGTCAAACATGTAAATCCTTAAAAAATTCAGTATCAATAAGACAAGAACGAGGCATTGAAAAGCCCAAATGTTTTTCACAATTTATCTCCAACACTTTCCTCGTTTTTGCCGTCAATTTCTAATTTTGGAATAACTCCTCAGCCGCGGCACCGGCAGAGAGAAAGTAGAGCCCCGCGATAAAAAGCAGCCGTACAACAAGTTAGAAACTTAGCTAAAACGCGGTCGAAAGTTTCGCTTTGATAAAGGAGGCCACGCGCGCCGTAATGCACACGCCCAAGGGGCCAGAGAGAGTGGAAGGCATCGGGGCCGTAATCAGTTTAGTCGCGGGTTAATCGGCGGCAGATGGGGCGGCGCTGCCGGCCGGAAGGCGCCTCCGCGGCGCGTAGCTTATCTGCGCGCTGTAAATACCGATTAGGCCGTCGCGGAGCTGAGTGACGCTCCCCGACGCCCATGAACTTTACGTCTTTGTTATGGGGCCGTTGCTGTAAATACGCCGCCGACGTATGGAGATTTCGGCCCGAGAGAGAGAGAGAGGCGTATAATGGCTCGCGGCCTACTCGGGCGATTTAAATGGCCGGTGATAAAGCGCGGCAAGGCCGTTGGAGCTTTTTCTTTGCGCGCGAAGCGGCCGGGAGGGGGGTTTACGAGCCGCGCGAGTTTAGACTTTTACTTTGGTGGATTCGGGACACGGATTTTTATTTGACCGATTTCACCGCAGCTGTCGTTCGCAACGACGAGGGTGTCGAGAGGTCCTTTCGGAAACAAATTTCGGCTTTTGGATATTTGAAGGATAAGCCAGGGGACATAAATCGAGGCATTGACATTTTTTTTTTTTTTTCTTTAAATCTTCCTGGCGTATTTTGTGTCGCGATAATGCAAATTACCATAGAAAACAAATGTCGCACCAAGGAACTTTCCTCCCAAGTTCCGGGGCAAAGTTTCAAGACAGTCGGCTAGGCGGCATGAAAATTCAATGGCTCAAGTTAGCCCCCGTCCCGCCTCGGGCGCATTTTCTTTCAACTTTGGAATTAAAACCAGAGAGATCGACGTCTGTTCGTCGATGTTAACGTCGAAAAAGGCGTATCTCGTGCCCCGCGCGGGGGGCCGAACCGGCGAACGGCAAAAGGCGTCGATTGGATAAAGGCACTCTCTCGCGTGTCTCGGCTAGAAAAAGCGTGTGTTTATGTGATGGTACGTAGGAGCAGCCGTACGTGATGCTGCGGAGCCGCGGGAATTTCAGCGGCAACGAGCGCTACGAGGGATTCTGCATCGACCTGCTCAAGGAAATAGCGCACATGGTGGGCTTCGCCTACAGGATCGAGCTCGTGCCGGACGGCAAGTACGGCGTTTACGACTACGAGACCGGCGAGTGGAACGGCATTGTTCGCCAGCTGATGGACAAGGTGAGTTAACGCTCCTCGCGATCTCTCTCTCTGTCTCTGTTGCTCTCTCTCTCTCTTTCTGTCTCTTCGCTCTCTTCGCTCTCTGTGTGCTTCGCCTAAGCAGATTTTCATATTTTAAAGGCTAACTTTGAAATAGCCCCCAAAACTGCATTTGAATTTTAGAGCGGGCGCGCGGCGCATTTTTGAATACACAGGGCCTCCGGCCCTCGGCGGAAGATTTTCCCGCTTTAATTACAAGTTTCGCCCGCTGCGCTTTCGAATTCGACTAATACGCCTCGGCGTATCCTGAATTTTGAGCTTCGAAAATTTGAATTTAACAACAAAGTTTAATTGCGCGAGAAATTCGGGGGATTCATTAGGACGGCTATTCTATAGTAATTTGCATTATATTTTGTGATATCAAAACTTGTATAACAGGCACTTATACTTGTTTCAAGTTTTTAAATATGCTTAATTTTTTAATTCCGGCGCCCTCGGAATTCGTAATTTACTGATTTTAATATACTTATGACATATTTCGCCCGGGGAACCAAAGTTAGTATTTATGTAACAACTTGCGGGCAAAGTTAATAATGTATTTAGAAATAAGTTTACTTTGCTGCCAAGATTCTTGCCATTAATAATGCTTTTACCTCGAAATCTTTCTACGATTAATTGCAAGATTTTCATTGATTAACGAATTAAAAGAAATAGTTTTAAAACTAGCAAGAGCGACAAAAGATCTCTAATGGGGCGCGGCAAAATTTACCATTCCCAGCTCTTTAGAAGCGAGCCCCGATAATTCTCCCCCCCCCCCCTGCAGTCGAGATAAAACTCGGCATCAAAGAGGCGTAACGAATCGAGGCAACGTAAAATCGAATAACTATTGACATTTCCAGCTTGGGCGCTTCGCCGGCACTCGGAATAATAAGACGGGGCTCTCGAGCGGAGAGCAGTTCTCGTCGGTAAACAGGACATAGCAGCTCGTATCGGAAGAAGCATCCTCCCTCTCTCTCTCTCTTGAATTAAACAAAGCTCGCTGTTCGTTAGGGCTCGCGATCCGAAATTCAGATCGCGCGGAGCCGCCGCGCGCTAATATATACGCAAGTGTGTAGGCGAGCTTTTGCAATGCAAATACCCCCGGCGACGCGCGACAACGCCCGGGCCAGTTAAATATAATGGACTTTGCGGCGGCGCGCGCGCGCCGCGGCGACTCGCGCGGCATTTAAAACGCTGTTGCGGCCACTTTTGGAGAGCCCGGCAAAACGGCCCCGGCGATTCCGCCGCGCGGTAATTGCCCTCGCGGAGATTGACACTTCCGCTCTCTGCCCTGCGGGCGAACGCGAAAGGAGAGCTTTCTGCTTTTGTTAATTGGACGGTTATTGCGGCGCGGGAACTGCTTTCGGGGAAGGCTGATGGGCGCTGCTTTGGAAATTATTCGGAAAGAATGACCGTTGGGTACGGTGGTGATGATTGCATTCTGTCGAGTATTTGCGAGATTATTAAAATTCGCCTTCGCCGTTAGACGGCGCAAAAATAAAAATTGAATTATTTGGGAGAGAAAGTTAAGATTGATTCTTTTCCTTTTTTCGTTGATACAGCACACATTGCAACAGTTACTTCAATTAAAATTTACTCTTTTAAAAGCTGGCTCTGTTTTTAATTGGATCGAAACAAGAAAGAGAAGTTGCTTTGCCAAAGTTGCTCTTGCGTATATTTTTCATCAACGTGAGTTTTATTTTGTAACTTTGGTATATATTCTACTTTAATTGCATTTTTAATGAATTTTTAAAGTAAATTCCCAACTAATTTTCTTTGAACAAGAAAAATTAAATGAATAATCTGGAGATTTCATAAACAGAATATATTTTCGACAAATAGAAGAAAGAAAAGTTCCTCTTCCATATTTTTCGACTTTTACTTTGTGCATCCTATCCGTAAATCTTCACTTTAATTGCATTCGTATTGACTTTTTAAACTAAATTCGCAAACAGCCACCCCTCAACCAAGGAGCAGCAGCTTTAATAAGTCCGCGTTTAAAATCGGAATATTTGCGACGAAAAAGAAAAACGAATAAAAATTCAAATCCCGGCAAGAGGCGACATTAAAAAAATATGAAACGTCGATCGCGTCCGCGCAGCGCGCAATCCGGGATTGCGGCCCGCGAGTAATCGATTGTCGGTCTTTGCGTGCGCGGCACGCGGAGAGCTTTTCAATAACACCCGCGGCCCGCGATTGATTGGTTAATTCGTCCGACGAGAATTTTAATGCGCGCCGACGAAATTAATGAATAACAAGTGCAGCCTCCGTTTATTTTTCGCATTCGCCGAATTCCCCGAAGTAACACCCCCCGCGCAGGACTCGCCGCGTCGCTTTTATGGAAATGCTTCCCCCCGGCTGGAATAATAGCCGAAAAATAAATATATGGCAAATTTATATTTTCAGCTTTATTTATACAGCAACATTTCTGTAAGCCGTCATTCAAATTCGACCGGCTGCTTCATTATTATTGTAGGTTTCGGCGGGAAATCATAATTTCAGATTCTGCGATAATATTGATGGTGTGCTATTCTTCGAACCGTTTTAGGCTGAAAATCTTCTGGTCATCGATTAAGCCAAGTTTCAAAGTCACTAAATAACAAAGAATTTCACGTAACGGCAATTTTTCCCCCTCTCAGCGGAAGCCGCAATCCGCCCTCAAAGTAGTTTTCCAATTACTTAAATTGAAAAAAATAGTAAACACCACAGAAGGTGATTCATCGAGGAGGGCTCACGGTGACACGGCGCGCGGCGGAGTAAAGTGCTCGCCGCGCTCTCGGCGCAAAGTTGGTCATTATTTTTTGTCGGATGATCATTAATAAAGTCTCGCCGGCAACGGCGACGGGAGGGGAGAGAATCCGACGTGATCCCGCGGCGAAAAGAATGGCGCGGCGAGATTCGCGACTTGACGAAAAAGCCGCGCGACTCATATTTCAGCTGCTTATACGACGAGAGTTGGCCGCCGCCGCCGCCGCCGTGCGGAAAATGGAGAAATACGACTGGGACGTATAGTACACGCGGCGCTGCTCCCCGAAGCGTCAGTCGAGCTGTACGCTCGATGAGGAGACACGCGAGAAGCCGAGTGGAGCGTAGCGATTGCGCTTCGGGGAACGCTTGATCTTGCACATGTAAATGCACCTGGATTAGGTCGCTTGTAGATCTGGCTCTTTGCTGCTTTTCTTTCTTGTGCTTTGTTTGTAGCGCTCATTTGGACGGTTTTAGGGGATTTTTAGATTTTACTTTATTATATGATTTAAGAGTTTATAAGTAGGTATATGTAGTACTTTCGCAAAGATAAACGTAGCTTGGTTATAAATTTATATTCACAGAAGTTGCATGATTTCCCGCCTTGCATTTCCCCGAAATTGCAGTCTATTATTAAAACTAACAAAGGAAGACTTTTGTGTTTTGCTAGAAAGCAGATCTGGCCGTCGGTTCCATGACCATCAACTACGCCCGGGAGAGCGTCATCGATTTCACAAAGCCCTTCATGAACCTGGGCATCTCCATCCTGTTCAAGGTAAAAAGGCGAAATAAAAGCCGACGAGGCAGGTTTTTCTCGCCGCCAAAGTTTCACTCGTTATTCACGCGCAATTAGCCGTTGTTCCAGGCAGCGCGTCTCCCCGCTAAAGGAGCTGCTGGAATAAACTTCTTCCTCTCTCTCTTTCTCTACCCCTCGCCGTCTGCGTCTGGATGTATTGTGTGTCGCTCTGCGGGGACTGACAGATTTTACGGTTTTGAAACGCGCAAATGTTTTCGCTCTGGGAGATGAAAAGTTTTGTCGATTCTCCGTTTGTTGTAAAATTGATAAAACGTAATAAAACGTGTAGCGCAACGAGTTCAATTAAATTGACGACAGATTTGCTTTTACGGCGGGAAACTTTTCTGCATTGCGAAATTGACGAGGAGAATAAAATGTATAACGCGAAATCTCGATTAAATAGACAAAAGTCATGTTCCGATTGTGAGCGTAATTTTTAACGAAATCGTAAAATCTAGATAAACGCTGAAAATTATTAATGCCCCATGCCGAAATTAACTGTCCGAATTGAGCGATAAAATGTTTAGCGCGAAAACTCAATTCAGTAGATAAAAAGTTTTATTTCCCCGTAGGAAAGCTCATGTTTATTACCCTCTTTTTTCGAAAAGGCGCTTCCGCTGAAAAGGAAGTCTCTCTCTCTCTCTCTCTCTCGCTCTCAAGTACCGTAATAACATCAGGTACGGCTATTTAGAAAATTGTCCCCCTCCATCGGGGAGCAATAGAGTCCTCCTCCCCCCGCGCGAAGGGAGGAGAAAAGCTTGTATTCCTTCGAAGACAGACAAGTCTAATCAGCTTAGTAGCGCTGCAAATTGACCACTCACGCGCAATTAAGGCAACCGCTCGATGGTCACCTTACTCAAAGGATAGCCCAAACTAACTACCGAGGAACGGGCCACCCTGCAGCACGTCTGCGTTGCCCTGGTTACCGAAACATCGATGCCCTGCACCCTGCGCCCACGAGATTAGACTGCCAACTTCGCTGATTACAAGTCTCTCCTCTCCACTTTCTCGCTCTCCTTGTAGATTTATACTACTGTGTACTGTTAACTTTTTGCAGAAAAGCAAATAAAGCATATCTATCTATCTATCTATCTTTGATAACAAATGGACGCCGTATAATTTCGATGGGGGAAAAAAATGTTTTTCCAACGAGAATTTTTTTCGAGGGAGGCGCAGCCGCCGCGTAAAGGGGATTATATTTATTCATGAGTTTCGGAGCGCCGCGGAGAGCTTGATGGAAAGTTGCTTGTCGAAATTAAAACTTCCTTTGACAGCCCCGCGCAATCGCCACAATTTAAAAACATTTTTCCGCGAGTCCAGACCGACAGTAGCATTTGCCCGGTTATTTGCCACCTGTGCAAACGATCCTTAATTTCAAATAACCCGCGCTAATACCGCTAAAATATAGTATCGTTAACCGGAGATACATTCGCAAGCACTTGGATCGCAATCAGCGGAAGAGCAGCTGATAAAGAGAAAATAAGGCGCGGGGGCTAATTGCCAAGTAAAAATAAGCCCCGAATAATGACGGCAGAAATTTTGCCGCAGGTACCGACGAGCCATCCGGCCCGGCTGTTCTCCTTCATGAACCCGCTGGCAATCGAGATCTGGCTGTACGTACTGGCCGCCTACATCCTCGTCTCGGTAACGATGTTCGTGGTCGCGCGCTTCAGCCCCTACGAATGGAACAACCCGCATCCCTGCCACTCGGGACCGGAGATCGTCGAGAATCAGTTTTCCCTGGCAAATAGCTTCTGGTTCACGATCGGCACCCTGATGCAGCAGGGCAGCGACCTCAATCCGAAGGTAAGTAGCCCGCCCTCTCTCTTTCTCTATCTCGGAAAAGGAGACCGATGTACATCCCCCCCGGGGAAATTTATGAGATTTCGCAGTCGGACCGAAGAGCCGATTTACGTCCGATTATCTGGCCGGCTTCGCCGCGCGCCGCGCGGACTGTAATAACGCCCGCCGCAAAATCGACGGGCTAATTGTGTTTACAAGCGGCGCCCCCGCTGTGGGGGTAATCATTGCGCCGACGGGCAAACAAGCGGCCTTTCGAATAATTAAATTTATGTTAATTGGATCTCGAGTTTAGCCTGTCAATCTATTCGCCAATTGACTGTTTTTCTCGCGCCTCGGAGCTGATTTACCGCGCTGTCGGACGTGTACTCTGTCTATTTCACTTAGATTCGAAACGCACGCAGTTTTTTTTTTTTTTTTTTGAATCGCGAAAATTGACAGTTGAGGAAAGAACGAAAATGTTTCGAGTACAGGCAAAGGTGCACTAATCGAGTCTATTCGTACCAGGCTACGAGCACGCGCATCGTTAGTGGCATCTGGTGGTTTTTCACCCTCATTATCATCTCATCGTATACCGCTAATTTGGCGGCCTTTCTTACGGTGGAGCGCATGATAACGCCCATAGAGAACGCCGAGGACCTCGCCAGCCAGACCGACATTTCTTACGGCACTTTGGAAAGCGGCAGCACCATGACTTTCTTCAGGGTAAGCGACACTTAATTACCGCGCGCCTTAACGAATCCTCGGGCTCCCCTCCTAATTAAGTCTCTTTCTCTCTGCCGTCCGCGCAAAGGATTCAATGATCGAGACGTACAAGAAGATGTGGAGATTCATGGAAAATAGGAAGCCCTCGGTTTTCGTCCCGACGTACGAGGAGGGTATACAAAAGGTGCTCCAGGGCAATTACGCCTTTCTCATGGAGTCGACCATGCTGGATTATATTGTCCAGAGAGATTGCAATCTCACCCAAATTGGCGGACTCCTGGACACCAAGGGATACGGAATCGCGACTCCAATGGGTACGCCGCGCTCTCGATTACTTTTTACGATATACAACAATCTCGTCGAACGACCAGGATATAAAATATATTGTTGCACTCGCAGGTTCGCCGTGGAGGGACAAAATCTCGCTGGCGATTCTGGAGCTCCAGGAGAAGGGCGAGATCCAGATCCTGTACGACAAGTGGTGGAAGAGCCCGAGCGACACGTGCATGCGCAACGAGAAGGGAAAAGAAAGCAAGGCCAATGCACTGGGGGTAGACAATATAGGTGCGTTCAGCGCGGCCAGGGTAGCCAAATGGCTCAATTAAAACTTGTTTTCCCCGCGCGTAATTGCAAGCAAGCCGCCTCGAATTCAGCGGGGAGATGAGCCCGAATTAGCGCGCCGCTCCCCCCCCCCCCCCCCGAAACTTGGCCGCTCGCTTCGAGAGACGACGACGACGACTATTAGCTTAATAAGTTATCTTGCTTGCGCTCTTCCAGGGGGCATATTCGTCGTTCTGCTCTGCGGACTGGCGTTCGCGGTGCTCATCGCCATTTTCGAATTCTGCTACAATTCCAAGAGAAGCGCACCGGCCGAACGCGTGAGTTTTTACGTGCACTCGTTGAATTGAGCGCTCTCCTCCTCTTTTATTGAATTCTTCCAAAAGCGCATGCCTCTCTCTCTCTCTATCTCTCTCTCTCGCGAAGAACTGGCAATGAAACAGGAATGTGCATGTTCGATTGTTGTTTAGTATGAGCTCATCGATTGTTGAGAAACTGTAGCGGCTCACTGTGGCTGTTAATGTGAGAGACGGAACGCAGGTAAGAACCCTCTTTCGGATTCTCTTTTCACGTCATCATTCCTCTTATACACTTTCGACGATATTGGAATAATGCACGGCTTGTCGATGCGAATGACCTTTGCTTTCAAAAATCAGGAATTTACAATGTTTCTTTAATTTATTAACGAACTGTGCATGAGAATACAGTAATTAACGTGACTGTTAATTAATTAATATTTGACAAGTATTATTTTCGCTGCTCGATGAATGTGACATTGTATATATCATTTTCGTTTCATTTTTTTAAGTAGTATTTGGAATTTCGTGATGCATAGTTCACTTAAAATAATTAACAATAATAACCTTTATTAAGACAAAACAAACAAGTAATCACTGTATTAGTGTATTGCATTGCGTATTTAACATGCATAACGCCAAAGCAATTAATTAATTCGAGTAACCTAAACATCTGAATGAAGAAGCGCAGGTGAATTCGAAAGCAAAACAAACGAGCATTCCTAAGTTTTAAGTGAAAAAAAAGAAACATTAATCATCCAACAGTGCAGGCCACCGGTTTAGCCGGGAACTCTCTTAGTTCCCGCAAAACCGTCGGGCTTCGAGCAATTATGTAAAGCATCCTGGTCATGTTTGCCGAAGCCCGGGCGTACATTTCCCGAGGAAATAATAATTCGGGTCGCCCGCGCGGGTTGCGGCGCGCGCGCGCGGTGGATTTTCCAGCAGCAAAGAACGCCGCCGCAGCAGCAGCAGCAGCAGCCGCCGCCGCCGCCGACCTGCTCCGGCTCCCTGCAAGGAATTCCTCAGGCGGCGCAGCAGCAGCCAAGTCAGCATCAGGAATCGCTGTGCTCGGAAATGGCGCGCGAATTGTGCCGCGCCATACGCTGTCACGCCTCGTCGCGCAGGAGGAAAGCCTGCGAAAAGTGCTCGACTCACGTCGTCGGCTATCCCATAGATAATTCCACGCCCACGCCGATCAACGGAGTCAGATCACAAGTAATTCGCCGAGGGGAGAGAGCGTGATTTTTTATACGCCGCGTCTTGGTGGACCATTATTTTGACCCGGCTTTTTTTTCAGAGCGAGACCTTTATCGCGGCGCTGGGAGAGAGGGAAGAATTGATCTAGAGGCTGGTGCTCTTGCTTTGCATACGTGCCGATTGAAGGTTTCGCTCTGGAAAAAGGAATAGCTTGATAAATCACGCTTAAATCGCTTTGAGGATAAGATTAAATTGAAAGGATTTTAGTTACAAAGCCGAGCTTTGCATTATACACCGTTATGAATTAATTTTACAACTAAATGCAAATGTACATTTAAAAATCGATTGAAATAACGTTGCGAAAGACGAGTGTTTGATTGAAAAATCTTTATAAAATTATTTTAAAATTTTCATTAATTCTGTTACTCTAATTTAATTGTTTATTTTATAATTATTTGAAAAGTTGAATTTCCGTCTCTCCGAGTGCAGGTTTTAAACCAAATCATTTTTTGATGTTACGGTTTTTCTAATAAATCATCTTGTTAAACATTCTACTTTGGTAAGGCGAGAGCAATTAAGAAAATATCGATAATTCAAAGAGCAAATAATTGAACCCGTTTATCTTATCTCATTGTCAGTTTCGTAATTTACTTAAAGAATTTTCATCTAGTCGCAGCCTTGAAATTTACCAATAACATGTTTGTTTCAGAGAAGTAGTTTGGGACTGGAAATGTCACCTCACATTCACATGCACCATCACTCGCCATCACAAGACTACGACGGCAACTTATAACTTTGAGACCAAGCAAAAGCTCACGAGGATACGCTTTAAATTATTTTTACCGATACCGACATGTTTATAGAGACGCGGCGAAACATCATTTGTACAACGTGCACATTTCTTAGCGTTAGGTAAATTAATAAAGTAAAATTGTTACTCTGCCCTTCTTTGTGGATAAATAATCTTCTAGCAAATTGTCGTGTCCGCGTATTTCTGCGCGTCAAGTGCAGATAATACTCGTAACGGTGGGCAAAAAGTATTTAGAACCATAAGACTATTCGCTGGATTTTTTTATCCTTGAAAGTACACAATTATAAAGATTGTTATGTTAAGGAAAGTCTCCGAAAATTCAGAGTAGTAAGACGTTTTGGTTTGAATGCTTTTGTAAATACAGTTTCATACGCGTAAAGAAACCAAAAAGATAGGTATGTAATTAAGTTGATAAAACCGGAAAGTCGGTGAATCATAATGATTCAATAACATGAACGAATGATAACGTTTCTCTTTTATCAACTAAGTGGAAAATTGTAATTAATATAAAAATTCAGTAGAAATACTGACAGCAATTTCGATGTTTGATGTCTTGCAACATGTAAAATGCCAATAGATATTAAATAAATGTGAAATGCGTATTATTAATTTTAACAGGTTAAGGGTTCATTAATATTTTTTTAATTTAATATTTATATGCCAATAAACCTATGACACTTATAATTATAGTTTTTTCCGATTATTTTTAATAAAGAATTATTTATTGTAACAATAAATCCTTGTTTTTACTCTAAATCGGTTGATATTTTCTAGCCGCTTTTTACAAAAATACTATAAAGTAAATGTAAAATTAATTAATTTATCAAACTAGTCAATAATTTGGAAATAAATAAAAGAGGTAAATATTTAAACTAAAAATTAGAAAAGAAACCGTTTAAAATCCTACATTTTTAACAATTAATTATTTTAATATAATATATCATGGTTAAATTCAATTTACCAGTTGAATGTATTATTATTTGAATTTTCATTTGATAACAGTTATCGGTAAAGTAGAATTTCTGACAAATCAGTTATCTTTTGAGACACGTATGCAGATAAAAATTAAAATATTTTTTTATATTTCCCTTGTATTGAATAAAAATAACTTATATTATCTACATAATTTATTTAAATTATTTACAAATAAATATTACAAGACTACTTTATAATCAATTAATTAAGTCAACATCACAGTTTTTAGAAAAGAAAAACGTAAATATTAATTTTGAGCTATTTCATTTAATTTTATACAAAAATAAATTCTATTATTATTTTAATAAAGCATTTTAGGATAACGTAAAAATCAACAAGAATATTTTTATATAACATCATTTATTAAGGGATAAAATAAATGACAAATAACATATCACTTATATATGAAACTATAACATTTCTTAGAGTGTTCATTATTCATTATGATATAAAAGAAATCACATCACATACAACCCTCCCCACATGGTGACGGACACACTTCGCTCAAAGCGTCAGTGAAGAAAACTTAAAAAATAATATTAAAAAATATAAAAAATTAATACAAAGTCACACATTTGTCACCAATTGCTGCATTCCATTGCATTATTACAATCCTTACTAAACTTTCGGCTCATTATAATAATAAGTTCCGACCGCGTCCCTTAAAATTATTAAGAAGTCGAATCCATCAATGATCTTGCTTGCCTTCAACACAGATAAATAGGTGACAATTAAGAATACAATATATACTTTACATAGATATTGTTACAAAAAGAGAGAGGAAAAGTCTTCAATCTCCAACGCTTCGAACCAGTACGCTCTCCAATCACATTTTTGCTCATTCCATATCTATTTCATCCATGATCCTCGGAAGGGTCAAGTCAAATCACTTGAATTATCACTCTTGATGCGGTGGCTTGTACAATTAATATGCTTTGTGACTTTCGAAAGTGCAAATGACGCATTCGAATAATCAGCAGCACTACAGTCGATTTTACACTCTTTAGATCTAGTTAAAAAGCCACAAGATCCAAGACATTCTTTACACTTTCAGAGCTTTGACTATTTCTCGAGATACTTTCTCGATTAGATTTGCTTTATCATTTGTAATTTTAATTTCTTTCGGTACCACGTGCTATGAAACACAGCTGTTTCATACATTATATGTTAGCATTTTATTTCTCCTCGTAATATATTGTATATATTTCCTATTAAAAAACGCGAGAGTGAAACGATAAAGCTATGCTGTTCGTGAGTCAGCGAACTAAAATCAACAGTTATTAACGTCAAACTATTTCAATGTTTCCACGGGATTCTTTGAATGTCCTCCGGTCTCTCATTTGATTTTTTTTTTTTTTTTTTTATCGCTTATTACAATAAATTATAAGAATAAGACAATAATAATAAAAAAGTTACGCTAAACGTACGAATTAAAGTTTACAAACGCATTTGAAAATTCTTCATGACAATTTTAAGAAACATACAATTCGCGAATTCGATATCTTGCCGCTTTTTCTACCGTAATATAACGAATAAATTTAAGCGAGATGATAAAAGTATAAAATTGCGATTTTACTAGTAACTAAATGGCTTTGAAAATTTCTCAAAGTAATCCCGAGGATGGCAATCTTTTGTAAAAAAAAAAAAAAAAACAGAATTTTTCTGATTTGTAAGTTAGAATTTATAATTCTTGAGATCGTCGAGATTGCTGCGAAAAATCTTTACAAAATCTCTTAATTCCTTCCCTTCCTCGTTCTCCCAATCACACAAATATTACACATTCACACGAACAGACGCCTCATTATCATTGAAATTACAGATATATAAAGGTTTGTTTTAACGCAAAATCGCCCGGCATCCCTCGAATTACACACTCTTTATGAGATCGCTTTGTGGAGACTCGCAAACACTTCACGTCGTTCCGAATTTCCGAAGATCGAGAGAGGCGCTTCCGAATCTCCAACCACTTTTAAACTTAAATAATAGATTTAGCCGACGAACTCTCCGTTGGCTGCGTGAAAATAAGAGTTGCAACGAGGAACAGCCGTGCAAGACAAATTCTTAAATAAAATGACGATAACGCTCAGAGGAAGAGAAAGATCAAGGCGATGATAAATTATAAACGCTTAGAGAGACACGAGGAGGACTTAAAGCCAGTTGAATAAAACATATTTCTTTGATCTCTCCGACTTTATCCAGAATTTAGAATCTTTCAAATTCTCTCTCTTTTATGAATGATAATTACGATATTGATGGGTGATACAGAAAAATTATGTAAAAATAAAACGCGTACATTTGATAAGGCGGCGATTTAATGAAAACTGTTATGTCCAAAGTATTTAACTTATTTTGAATCCTGTACAATTTTGGTTCAACACAGCAATTCTGTTTTAACACGGTAAACCATATCCTCTTAAATTTATAATTTTACCATCTTAGCTTGGATAACTCTTTTTTGCGTGATTTTTACATCGATTTTTATTTTCCTCAGTATCCTTTTTTATTACGAATAAAGCACAATTATCTACAAGAACTTTCTTTTTGAAAGTCTTGAATTTTGAAATTGATTTTAAGTAAAGAAATTCATTTAAAATACGAAATCTATTAAACGAAAATATATTTTAAAATTGAAAGACAAATGAGCTTAAAATATAATTTTAAAAAACATAATTTGTTAAAAAAAATATTTTTATATGTATCCTACGGACTCCGTTTGATATGTCAATGGTAGTTACAGGAGTCAAATGAGTTGGACAAATATATTCTTTTAGAGTTTTTTTTATCTCTTCAAGAGAATTTCTAAACATTTGATGTTTGGTCATTTTGTTATATTTGTCTCAAAGGCTGTAGTTCTGAAATTACTATAGCAACTTCTTTATAATGAGATTATCTTACATCTGACATTAACTGCGTCGAACCTATCGATGGACGCAAGACACTGAATTACGAGAGCCTCAAATCACACATCCAATCACTAAGTTTACTTCACACATACAAGTTAATACAAAGAGACATTACAGTCATTTTTAGTATTATTTTCGTACCAAAATTATCTACATTCCTTTCATTGCTGAAAGGAATTTTTATTCCGACAGTGTTTTTAAAACATTAAAATCCTACTTATTTTAGATGAAAACTATGCAATCACAGAATAATAATATATAATTGAAATATAATTTACATAATGAAACTATGTCTCTTCGTACATCACAATACGTAATATATTTATTATTTACAAGTTATATCTAACTATATTTGTAATTATATAAATTTGATTTGATAAAACAGCCTCTTCTTCGTTACAACCACTTTTTCAAAATGTTGGTCATGTTATCTTAAATTGTCGGTATTGAGTAAATACCTTGAGAAAAGTGTTTAAATCATCAAATAATTTATACTTTCGCGTTACTGATTTTCGAGTTATTAAAATTCGTTGACGTATTTCTAAATTCGCGTACGTCCAAATTGTTTTTTTATACAAATAAATAAATATCATTTTAAGGTTTCACTCAGTTTAAAAATTATTGAACAGAACCTTTTAAATTTTACAAGTTTTCTGATTCTGTAACTCTTTTTTTTTATCACTTTATAACTAGAATATGTCACAAGCTCAAAATTTTTATTGTTCAAGAGAAACATTTTCAAAATTCAAGACTTTCTCATCCGTTGAATTTTTTGATATGAGGAGTTAACGATGTTATTTAATCTTTTTGAATTTTAAAACTTTCGTTTTCGAGAAGAAAAAAGGCTTGCAATGTATTAAAACGTAAAATCAACGTCAACGTGACGAGCAATAAATTGCCATACTTTTGTTCGCTTTCTCTGTGATTTTAAAGATTCAAAGTATCACATGTTTTCCTATAAGCTATATTTACTTAAAACACTCGTTCGACTATTTGTCAAATAAAAATCAGTATAGTTAATATGAATTTGATTAAAACTTTATAGTTATATATTAAGGTAACGAAGAAGTTTTCAATTAATATTTTATACAATTTCATTTATATTGTTCATTGTGATCAAAAAATGATTAAAACATTTCTATGAATATTCGATTTTGCTATGGTATCAGTCGAACGATTCTTTTATCTCACAAAGAGAGACAGATCGATGTCCACCTTCTGTTTTCAAGTATTTGGTAAACAGAAGGCAAACAATAACCTGTCTCTTTTTGCAAGAAACAATATTAAAACCGATTATTTATCAAATCAATATTTACAAAAACGCCTGGACAGAAACTTTTGTTTCTGTCTTTCCGTTAAGCGCAATTAATTAATTAAACGATGAATGGTTAGAAAATTAAAATAAAAAAATACAATCTATAGCAACAAACTTGAAATGGACGCACAAAAATTATCTATAAAATTGAATCGAAAAAAAATTGCCCTTCTCTCTGAATCGGTTCAATGAAGTTAAAGGCTAATAAAAATTTAACGCATTTCAACTCATCCTTTCGCTGGTTTAATTTCTTCCCGAATATCTGTTTCTTCGACGCTTCGTCAATCCTATCTCGAACAATATGATATATTTAACAATAGAGCCTCCTCCGCAAGCAAATGGAGGACTCGTGAATTTTCGCATTTTACTAGCCTCTTTGTAACTCCCATCACTGGGTGCGTAAGGCCCATGAAAATGTCGCAACAAACTGGTCCTTGGACAGTTAGCAGTTAGGTCATGTAACGCATCACAGCGCGTAAAGCATACAGCAATTCCGCTTGCATGCGTGCTTCCAAGATCATCAGATTAACGTGAACCTACGAGCAAAGAAATCGTTTATTAGAGCCGCCATTCGCAGCAGAGGTTCAAACAATAGTTTTCCTAAAAGAGCCAAAACATACTTTTTCGCTGTGTTTGAACTCCCTCATGACGCGGTCGTAATCCCTCTTGGTGACGCGCTCCGGATAGCAGACAGCACTCTTGATGAAGGTCTTGAGGCTGCGCTCGAGCAGCTGGTTGACCTCGTTATAGTCGTAGTCGTCGTGTCTGATGCCGAACATGCAGTGTATGTAGTTCCAGATGGCCCGCCTGAAGCGCGACGTGTCGACTTTGTTGTGCGTACCCATGGTGTAGTAGGTCAGATTGTAGGCCGTTTTGAACTTGTCGTCGAGCAGGTTGCCAACGTCGTTGTAGAGCCTGTTGACCAGTGAGTAGCCGTGATCGTCCCAGGAGTAGTCTTGCACGCGGAACGTTGGGATATCGCTCAACTGTCCGCGCTGTAAAAAGCGGCAATGCAATCGTTAATTACTTAATCGAACAGGGAAAATGTTTAAGTTTGGCGCTGATTAATTACCTTGGCAAAGTCCTGGTAGATGAAGGAGGGGTCCTCGATGAAGTGGCCGATATCGGAGTCTATGACGGAGCTGCTGCGTTGAGGCGCTGCCGCCAATTCCGCGGACTGACTCTCGATAGTCTCGAATCGTTTGGACAGCTCCTCTTGCGACACTTGGTAGGCCTCCGATTTCTCCGAAAGCCGCTTCATGCGTTCCATGAGGGTCTCCACGCCGACCTCCTGCTCTCCCACTATACTTGGCGACGAGGGCGGTGACGGTATTTTCTCTGCAGCGAATAAAGAAACGGTCATTCATCGCACTGACCACTGGTGGAAGCTAAAATGGAGAAGAGAGCATCTATCGCGAAGCGCAACCTACCGTTTTTGGCCGTAAAGTTTTTGGAGATTTGCTTGGGACTACTCGAGAGCTTGGGACTGCCGAGTGGCTTGGGCACGCTCGCGATGTTCTGTATGTTGCCCTTGTAGTGGTGTCCCATGGCGTTGTCGAGCTCCTCGTTGATGCCGCATGAGAAGACGAACGACGAGAGCGAGTGGAAGTGTGCCAGCAGTACTATCGCGTGCACCAGCTCGGCCAACGACCAGTTATCGGCTCCTTTCGTCAGTTTCTGCAAAATGCGAAGACGAGAGAACCTTTAGTTTTTCCGAGCGAAAACTTTCACATTCTACGTCTCCCCGCGCGCGCGGCGCGTCTGGCCGGGCGCTTTATCGCCTCGATAATTCTAATTTATACGGCCCCCGTTCGAGATAAAAGCCTTCGAGTTGAAAAACGTGTTCCAGATCGAAATTAACTCTGCGCGGTGTAAATATCTTTTAAATTAACAGACTGGCTTACGCGCTCCGCGCGCGCGCCTATTTATCGATGGAACAGCCATTGATTTGCGATCCCTTACCTCGATGTGTGTCTGATTCAAGAGCCAGGGCCTGTGTGCGAGAATTTTGTTGAGCTCGTAGAGGTCCTGGAGCTTGCTGGGTATCGAGCGCAGGCCCTGCAGCCAGGACTCGTCTCCGCCTTGGTGCAGGAACTCGGACTTCTGCAGGTTGATTAGGTAACTGCACTGGTGTCTGCCCGCAGCCTGAAAAGCGAGAGAGAAAAAAACGCCAACTTTATCGACTCGCTCTTCAAATATTTAACGAAATCCAAGCCGAACAATAAGCTCGAGAGATTAGAATTATCTATCTCCGCGGATCGGTCGGCGGGCGGCGTCGATAACCTCCTTCGTAAATAATAAAAATCTCCCCCGAGCGTTTTTCACGCGAACTCGAGTTACATCACGAGGAAACCGCTGCAGAGAGAGAGAGAGAGAGGCCTACGCGCTCGATAAGAGCTTTGACCTATTGGCACTCGATTTTCGCCTGGACTTGCGACTCGCGCTCAGCGCGAGAAGAATAATTGTTGTCGCGCGAGGAAAAGTCGAGCTTTTCGGACGGGGGAGGCGAGTGGGGAAAACGCTCGACTTACGTAAGCCGAGAGGCGGCTTTCTTTCGCTTGCGTTATTCCGCCGCGCGTCGCCGTCTGGCACAGGAACAATGGAGCGCGTTACAAAATTTATCTGCAATAAATTCGTCAGCGGAGGCTTCGCGGAGGCTTTTTCCTCGGCGAGAGATGTTTACCGGCTCTCCGCGCGAGAACCTGTTTTTCAGGTACATTATCTTATCGTTTATCACGCGGCTCTCTCGCTTACCGGAGCGCTTACGAATTTTTCGACCGATTAAATGTATTTTCGATCGATATACACCACGTGCCTTTTACACTTCAATTTTTTTTCTTTTTTCGAGTATTAATACTCGCTTTTCCACCTAGATCCCTATCGGCGTAATTCACGTACGCGTTGACAGAGCAGACCCGTCACTTGCCGATCGATTTCTGCCGAACAATCGATACAATTGCCCCGAGACGAGATAACGCGCCGACTACGTGCTTTTTTTTCGCGGCCTCTCGCGCAGAAATTTAAATCTTTTTGGGCCATCGGGCGAACTAGCCGCAAGAGCAGAGCCCGCGCTGATAATCGAGAGAGCTTTGCGCTTCTCCGCGCGCCAACGCAATCGCCCTCGTGCATTATTATCGCAGCCGTTGACTTTTGACACATCGCCGCAACGTGCAAGACAATGGAGAGAGGAGAGTCGAGAAGCTTCTTCTCTCCGCCTCCGGCGGCTCGAATTGGAGGCGCGAAGGCAAAAATTTCTGATTTTTGCACGAAGCGAGAGTCTCGAATTTATCGCGGCCGCCGCCGCGCGCAAAGCGAAAGTATTTTTGTTTATCAGACCGCGGGGAAATATTTCTAGAGTATATAAGTATTTAAGTCCCGCGTCGATAATGTCAAGAGTCTTGTTAATGAGCATCGGGAAAGACGATAAGTCACGCGAAGAAAAATGTATCCGGAGACACACAGGGCAATTGCACGTAATTGTCCGTCAATCTAATGCCGAGCAAAGGAGAGAGAGAGAGAGAATACGTTCGCGGGTTTTAATGAGATGTTACGTATGAATTAATCAGCGCCGCGCCGATAAAATAATCGCAGGTACACACACGAAAATACATTTTTAATTCGATAAATGGCATTCAATTATGCCCTGCCGGTATATCTTATCTGGCCGAACCTGAATAACAATTTTTCGGCGTCAACAGAAAAAATTTCATTGTGCATTTCACAACTGTTCTCGAAGTGACGGGAAGATAAACGGTCGAGTGCTGCCTCGAAAATTCGCGAAGGAAAGTCCGAGATAAACTCTGACCCGAAACAGGAAGAAAAGCCCTCTCTGCGAGAGAGTGTTGGTCGGTTCGTTTGCATATAATAAAGTGTTGCTTTAATACGCAGAGATAAAAGATCCACTGCCGTGACCAAAGAAAACTTAAAACTTTTCTTATATAAAGCTCCTCCTCTCCTAAAAAATCATCGACCAAGATTCACTTACCATGATGGCGATGAGATGTCGGTAATCGTAGGGAAGTGGCCCGTCGCCCCTCAGGATAAAATTCTGCGTGCGCAAGAAGTGGTCCAGGTAAGTCGGGTGGGACGACATCACCCTGGACACGTGGTCCAGCCGATTGTTCTGGAGAAATGCGTCCATGAGGAGCATGTGCGTCTGTAACAGGCAAAGAAAAACGTACGCGCTTTAGTATTCCGCGTTTGTGCTTCTGGGGGACAGTTTCAAGGCCGGCGGAAACGCCTAGTTTAGGCGGCTGCCGCGCGCCGATATACGAGAAAGAGAGATCTGGAAATCTGCGGCTCAAAGTCGAATCACTTTCCGCGAGCCGGAACAAAGACGCCGGTTGATATACTCCAGATCTCTCGTGAATCAGCGCCGGGAGCAGCTTCGTTGAAGCTCGCGCGGCGCGCGGCTCTCGGATTTATCGCGAGCGCGCAAGAGTTGCTCAAGCTGCGGAGCCGAACTTTTTCTCTCCCGCGGGCTGCTGCCGCCGCCTCGTTCCTATTTACATTCGTCCTCCAGAAGGGACGTCGCGCAATCAGGTATTTGCGTTACGTCACCCCGTGGCTTTCGACGTTTTGTTATTCTCGAATGAAAAGCGGCGGGTTTGGCAACGCCGCGACTGCACGTGTTTGCTCCACTCGGTGTCGAGTTGGAGAGGAAGCGGGAGGAGGGGGAGGAGCGTCTGGAAACTAGACGCCGCCGCCGCCGACGCCGCAGCCGCAGCTTCTTCAAACCCTCTCTCGCTCGTCTGGCCGAAGAGAGAGCAATTATTATATCGCGCTAGGAGATTTTTCAGCCGAAAAAAAAAAACGGCTTTTCAATCGCGACATATTTACGAGCCTTGCGCAACCAGAATTATTAGCCGAGAGAGAGGACGAGGCGTCGTCTCTTTACAATCAGTGTTTTCTACGCCGTGACACAATGAGCGATAATTTACATATATCGGGGAGCGTGAAATATCGTATATGTAGCCTGGCGCTCTTTGAATTGTTATTATAGAAAATAGAGAAAAATCGCGCGAGAGACAAATGACGGATGAATATTTGAATGCTAAAGCGGCAATTAAATTATTAATCGATTCTTATAAGCACACACACACACACACACGTGCATATCGCTACCGTCATAAATAATTAATGAAGGGAGGGGGGGGGGCAGCAGCTACTCATCATTGAGAAAACATTGACTCTTCCATTAAGAAAAGCGAAAAAAACAAACCTCGGACGACGAGCACACATTTGTCGTTTCAATAAGCAGCGTTAGAGCGTAGCTGCCGCTCGCATACCAAATGAGTCTTTCGCCGCTGCCCGTCCCGCGTCGGGTGTAAGACGGTAGCCGGGCGATCCGGCGATACGACCGGACACTTTAATATTCCATCGACGAGGCAGAGAGATAGAGAGAGAGAGAGCCGCCTTTCGAAATACGAGCAGCGCGGCGCTGCGATGGATCCGAGCTATTGTGAAAAATCGGACCGGAGCAGAGATGACTTGCGCTTACACACACACGCACATATACGTATATATTCGGGAGCGCGAGGTGAACGGCGAGCAGCACGCAGCACCTGTCCTTCGGCCTGTGCAACGAACTCGCATGCAAACCAGCTATCCGCGAGCGCGCTTATATATTTATCCTTATTGATCCGCCGGGCGATTAGAAAACGCGCGGCTGCGCGTGTACGTGCACACGGTATACGTTCTTTTTTTTGGCTTCCCGCGGCGGCGGCGACGGAGAGAGAGATAAATCTCGGCGTTCGCGCGCGCGGGCAGGAGCGTGAAATTCATGCGTTTTGGAGGAAGCGCCGCGACGCGATGTACCCGGGGGGCTTTTATATGCACCCGCGGCGCACAAAGGCGCTGCTCCCGATTATGCGGCACCGACGGAGCGGAATAACGAGCGCGCATGGCAACGCGAATCCCGGGCGCCGATCGGAAAAGCCGCGATTGGTTTTTATTAAATGTACGCCCGGCTGGTCTCTCTCTCTCTCTCTGCGCCGAGGGGAAAGTGTACATATCTCTGTGGGCCAGATTAATCGATGTCAGTTTTTTTTTTTTTTTTTTGTGCGCAGCGAAAACAAGCTCTTTCTTCCCGGAGCGTGCGAACGAGTCGGTCGCTTAAACTCGGAGCGACGGCTCAATTTAATCTTTCTCTATTCGCGAGGCGTGCACCTGTGCTTGAAGCGCGGAGCGGCCGAGAGAGCGAGAGGGAGATACTGTCCCCCGTCCCTTTTCGTTAAAAGAAACAGGTAGCGCCTGAAAAGACGCAGCGATTTTCCCAAGTCGGGCCCCGAGTGCTCACAAAAGCAGGAGAGGGGAGCGGAGAAGAAAATCCTCCCTCGAAAGGTAGCGAAGCCAGGTATACGCGCTTATAGAAAAGCAGGCCTCTCCCTCCTTTCTTTCGCTCCTATCAATTAGGTATGCTCGAGGCGCGTCTCCTTTATATCTCGTGGGCCAAATTGCGGCGGGGAAGGAGTATACCGGCGAGTCTGAGCCTCTCCTCCGCGTCGAGGGAAGATATATCACGATGTCATTGTATCATTGAGGAAATGTTGTTAGAGAGGGTTCCTCGAGGCCTCTCGCCTGCCAAATTGGAAGCTCTCTCGATTGACGTCATATCCCCAAGCGCGGGCGGAGACTCGTTCGAGCTGCTTAATTTTCGGTACGAATTTTGGAAAATGACGCGGCCCAGCGGACGAGGGCAGAGTTTTTTTTTTTTTGGCAATGACGCCTGGCCGCGGGCCCGAAATCGCTGGAGATTTATTTGAAAAACTCGCCAAAGCCCAATCTTTTGCGCGGGCGACAATGGCCAGCCGTGCGTCGTCTTTGCCAAGGAGCGGCAGCGCGATAAACAGCCGCGTAAATTCTAACGTAGACCTGCACTCCATCGATCCCGCGAGCACCTATATAGATGTACGTGATTTTTCTCTAATCTTATCTCTGCCCGCAGCTTCAAAGCGGAGCTGCAGCGCGATTTATCAGGCCTGGATAATAAAATTAGCAATTCCAGAAACGAGCGACTGCCGCGCAGCAGCGGCTCTCGGCATCTCTTGCGCGGACGAAAGGAGTGGGAGAGCTGTATCTTTACGAGGCTGGGGGCAGCAAAGCATGTCAGAGGCGCGTGTCCACTGTCCGTCTACATCTTGCAGCGCAACCGGGCGAACCGCAAAAAAGGAAAAAGCCGGAGAACCAGCTCGCATATATATATACAATCGCTCGCTCGGACTCGTAAAGCGCTCCATTAAAATTAACAAGCTCTCCGGATGGGAATGTAAGCGCCTGTTTTGGCAGCTCTCGGTTGAAGCTTCGCTCGACCGCCGTTCGCACCTGCGGTTTTATGTAGCTAAGCCCTTTTCGTCGACGGCGGAGCGCCGAGGAGCCGAAGGTCTGAAAATAATAAGAGTTGCGTCACACTCGAACTCGCGCGGCGAGCAAAGCGCACACCGATCGACCTCCATTCGCAGATACACTTACTGGCTTTAACAATGCTATTGTACGCGCCTCTTGTTTTTTTTTTTTTTTTTTCTTCCTCCGAGCGATAAATCGCGCCGAAAAAGGAGACTGTCTGGGCTCTGTCGTTCTTTTTTTTTTCGGTAGCTCGTGTAAATCGATGCGGATTCGTATGTAAATGCCCGTGAAAAACTGACGGCTCTACTAATTATCCGATCAAGGCGAAAAGCCAATTTTACACTCGTCAGCTGTCCTGAGAGAGGCTCCGCGGTAAACAGTTCACACGGCGCTTCGGTAAATACAGTCGTCTCCGGAGAGACGCGATCGCTCGTAAAACGGTGTAATACCCGTAATTTCTGGCCCGAAATTCCTCAAGGTCTCCCTCCGTCGCAACGGGATTAGCAATTAAAATTAGGCTGCCAAGACACAAAGGAGAAGGAGAACCGGTGTGGGGGAGATCGGCACGAGTTTTTCTTTTTTTAAAGGGCGCCCCCCGAGCTTTTCCGGCGGACGAAAATTTAAAAGTCCGCGAGCGACAGATGTTCCGGGGGTGTGAAACTTTCCGCCGACGGGGAAAAAAAGAACGTTTTCTCGTCACCTCCGAGAAAAGAAACCGAGCTTATTTGCGCGCTCGGTTTTTGGCATATCGCGCGACCGGCGGCCAGAAAACACGCGACCGCTATAAAGCCGCCCCGAGACGAAAACGTGCGCGTGTCCGACGTTTGTCGTCGGTAGCAGCCTCAGCCGACGAATGCCGGCCGAAATAAATGCGCGAGCTATGAGGAAGAGACCGACGAGAGAGGTAAATATTTATACGCGCGAATATAGCACAGCCACCCTCGGGCGCGCGGGCCGGGGAAAGAATGTTAATTCGACTTGTGTAGGAGTTTATTTGGGGCGCACTTTAGCCGAGGCGATAAATTTTCGCGCGCCGCCGCAATGAAGCTGTTTGCGCGAAAAAATGGCGAATTGTTATTTTTAATTAATTACGACTAACCGCGGGACGAGGGCAATAAAATTCGTTTACCTCCTCCGAGAGCGAGAGAGAGAATTGAGCCGTTTGAATGAAATCAGCGGCGTCTATATATAGAAACGCAAATATTGCATTAGATTACTAAGTTGCATTAATTAAGCGCTAACAAGGCTCGAGGAAAGCCCCCTTTATCTCGACTACTCCCGGCTTCTTTCCCTCTTAGAAATGGGAAGAGATCGGTTTCGCGTTAACGATAAGAGGGCCGCCCTTAAAGCCGAGCCCACGCATATAACTCCGCCGGCCGACCGGCGGTGTATATATGACCGACGGGGGCCGGAATTTACGGCGTTTCCGCGTTTGCTCGTCCGTAAAGACAATGGCATCAGATTTCTACCCCGTTTCCGGGGGCTGTATTTACTCGGGCCGCGAGTACTCGGTCTTAATAAAAACAAGTATATGCTCGAGTGTGTGTGTGTGTGCAGCTCCCCGATTTCGGGCAAAGTCCGGTTAATGAGCCGCGAAGGCGCTGATAAGGCGCTTTATTGTTTCAAGATTCTTAACTAAATAAATACAGCGAGATTTATTGTATTGGCTGGCGAGGGATCGCGACCTTTTTGTGTGTATTAATCGTTATTTTTCTGTCGTCGGCCTTCGCATACCTGATAAACAGCGAGAGATACGTATGCAAAGCGTCGCGATACGTTTCGATTATTTATCTCTCTAACAGCGAGCCGAGCTCTCGCTCTCGGGGATTTCTCCAAAAGCTCGCGCGATTTCAGAAATAGATAGAATATCAAAAATAAAATCTCGCCTTTAAATAAGGCTAGAAGTCGCGAGAGAGCTGGCTGGCTCGTACCGCCTAACGGCATCCAGCCGCGATAAAGCCCAGGCGCGTCTCTCGAAAACTTTCGAGGTCGTAAATATTTTTTTCTTCTTCTTTTAAGAGACCTGTGCCCGCGTGGAAAACAAGTCTCCTATTAGATCATTATAGCCCCGGCGCGCGCGTTTTCTCTCTCCCGGGCGATCTCGAACTTTTTAACGCCCGGCTATAGGAAAAATAATTGGGTATAAAACAATCCGGCTTTGCCGCGCAGATGGCGGAGGGCTTTATCTGCGTGGGCGCGCGCGCGAGAGAGAGAGAGAGATACGCGCGCTTAATATGTGGCACAAGGTTTCGCAGATTGTATAATCAGCCGGTGCAGCGGCGAGGAGCCAAGCTGACTCTCGGATTTCGCCGCGGCGACTATAAGCGAGCTCGTCGTCCCGTGTTTGCGCGCGGCTTCCCTCCTCGAAAAACAATGTATCCGCGCCTTTCCGCCAATCTTATCTCACTCTCTCTCTCGTCTCTCTCCCCGCTTATCGTCGTCGTAAAAGAAGCGTCTGGATTTTCCCGCGCGCGCTTGTTGATCGGCCGCGAATTATTCGACCTTGATTCGGTACGGCCGGCAGCATCTGCTCCCGTCGCCGCGCGGCACGTGCGGCGATCCCCCGAAAACTCTCCGCCGTATACATGTACGCACGAGCGATTTTTACGAGCGGCGGGCCTCTCCCTTTTTTTTTTCTTCCTCTCTCCGCGTGGGTTGGCCGCCGATCGAACACGCCCTCGAGCATCTCCGCCGCCGCTCGGCGAAGGAATCGTAAAGTTACGACACGCGCGGCAGGCTCTCTCCTCTCTCTCTCTCTCTCCCCCTAATTCTCGGGCGAAACGGCCGTTCTTCTCGTTAAAAGCGCCGAAGATGTTATTCGCGAGGCCCGGGGAAACGGGAAGAGTCGGGTCTCCCACCGCGCGCCCGATACTCCGCCGCTTTCTTCGCCGCGTTTTTCGTCGGAAAACAACGCGGAGGAGGGCAATCTCTTTATTAATTTCAATAACAAAACAACGCGCTCGACGCGCGGCGTAATGGAGCGCGGGGGCAAATTGAGCTTATAAATTCTCGACGAGTTATCTAGCCCGCCCCCGCCGGGGACCCAAATCGACTTTTACCTACGCCGCTGCTCCCCTCTCGCTTTTATTATACGCGAAGCCGCTCTCGGAGAAAAAAAGAGCGCTCTGCGGGGAGAGAGAGGAAAAAAGGCGACGCATCACGAATAGAGAGGACCGAGCGCCGAGCGCGGCTCGCTCGTAAAGAAAAGCTAATAAAACGGAAAGATAGATAAGTCAGCTGAGAGCGGGGAAAGGGGGAGGAGGGGGAAGTATCACGATTCTATTTATAGCCGCGCAATCGCTATAAGACGAGGCTAGGCGAGATATGGAGAAACTACTACTCCGTGCATATCCCGAAAATTGACGAGGACGGCAGCCGGTTTTAATAAGGAGAAACGACGCTTTCGTCACTCTGCCGCTCGGCTTATCTGCGGATGGAGAAACGATGCGGCCTTGAAGGTTAATTGTCACCCCGGGCTGTCCGTACACCTTCTGCTGTAGTGCAGGACGAAGCCTCCGTCTAGACTCTAAATATACCGCGTTTTGGCAGGCGACCGAGTTATTAATTTCCATTTAGAGAGGAGCGACGAGAGCGGAGACGCGCGAGAAATCTTATTGGCCTTAATTCAAGAAACAATCGGCGCGTTAACTCGAGCAATGAACTTCGGGCTCTCCGCGCGTCGACACGACAACAGAGCCTCTGGACTCGTATAACTCGATTAGACGCCTCCCCCGTCTTTGGCAGCCCTCTCTCCGCTCTCCGGGGCCGTCCACGTGTCCCCGATTACAAACCGAGCAAAAAAAGCGCCCTCCGAACCCCGGACCTCCTCGAGGTTATACTACCTTCCCTCGGCAAGAGGCGTTAACTCCACGCGCGGCGACTTCCCCGGTCTCGCGCGTGCCGGCGGGTCGCTGACCAAGGGACCCGGGCGGAGGGATGCGCACGAGGCAGATCCGTCTTCGGCGATAAGGGGAGAGCACGCGTGCCCGTCAAGGTCGCGCCGAATCACCGGCCGGGCGAACGCTTCGATCGGCGGGGCCGATAAAGATCGAGTCGACGCGTGTCTCTCCGCGGGCTTGCGATAGGTAAAAGTTGCAAAGGCGACGACGAGGCTTTCTCTCTCACGGGGAGTCGCGCGTCGAGGCTAAAATTGGATTTTTCGCGAGGCGAGCGATGTGTTTGCTCGTCAAATAAAGAAAAAAATCGGTTATCAAAGGCGCGCGGCGACTGTATCTGCGAGTTAATCAGGCTGATTAAACGGAATATAAAAATCGTGCTATTGATACAATGATTAAGCGCGCTTTCAGCTAAGCTCTCCGAGCGTTATAAATCTTCTGGAGAGCGACGGCGGGCGCGAGAAGCAGAAAAACTTTCTGTAGCCGCAACGAAAAGATCGATCTCGATCGCCGACCCAATTCGCGTCTCTCGCGACTCACCGCCGATTCCTTTCGAAGCTTTATATACACACTTCACTCGAGAGTCATAGATTTTCCAGCTAGCATAATACTCGGGCCGAATTCGCAGCGGACGTCTCAGATAAAGAGCCGTGCGGCACAGCTGCAGCCGAGAGGAGGAAGAGAATATTTCGCGGAGAGGGGGAACAAAGAGAAGAGATCTCTGCCTTGCTTGCGCGGCCTCGGAGCGCAGCTCGAGTTCGATGCTCCTTCTTATCAGCGTCGCAGCGGCGCGATTGGCCTGCCGGCGATGACGTCACCGCATCGATTAACCGCCTCGACCAAGTGACCGTATACGCGAGAGTCCGCCGGAGAAAGACACTTTCCGAGGGAGAAAGACGGCAGAGCCGAACCAGAGGGACAAAAGCCCGGCGCGAGCGCGTTTTTGTCGCCTCCGAAAAAAAAAAAAAGAAAGCGAGACCCCCATATCGCGCACGAGGATCTGATATGCGCAAGGGCGGCTCCACCTTCCACCCACGCGAGAGAGTCTGCCCTTTTTTCGGCACGTGCGCCGGGAGGAAGGAGGAGGCTCCCCTCCCCCTCCGGCGCGCGTTCGACTTTAAATCTTTATTCGAGGAAGGCCGAAGCAGCGGCGGCGGCAGCGCGAAAGCCGAGAACGCAAGTCACGTCGCGGGCTCCTGTTTAAGTGGAGCGGCGCTTTTATCGAACGACCGGCTGCCACTATCGACACGGCTCCCTTCTCGCTCTATCTGCTAGCGCGTAGTAGTAGTAGTAGTAGTAGTAGTAGTTTTTTTTTTCTTTTTTTTTTCATTTCTGCGCCGCCGTAAGGTTTCCTCCCGTTTCCGCGGCAGATTACGCCCGTTTTGCATCGCGGGCGCGCGTGCACTTTATCGCGGCTAGACTCGGGACTCGCGCGCGGGACGCCGCGCCGCTCGCGAAAAGGTTACCCGTGCGTAAGCGAGGCTTGATAAATTCCAGGCTACTGCGCCGCGCGAGATCGAAATTGACTTTTTTTTTTTTTTTTTTTCGAATTGCGCAATCCCGCGCTCGTAGCTCTCGTAGTAGCTCGGTAGTTTCACAAGTCCGCCGAGATAAATTATTGCGAACGGGACGCGGAGTTGAATAACGAAAAAGGAAAACACGCGGAACACTCGTCGGGATTTGTAACGTAATTATTTTTGGGCTCGAGAGAGAGAGGTAAACAAATTACGCGGCGGTGATCTTCGTTAAGGTGGGGCGAGCCTGGAGGCATTAAAATTCTATTTTTAGACTTAACAACTCCTTTGTCTCGATTATGATGCTGCTTAGGCGGATCGTAAAGTCTCGCGATGCTAAAAGGAGCATTCGGAGGCGACTTCCCAACTTTCGAGCCGCTCTCCGTTGAACGCTGTTTTTCGGGAGATTGGAAGGCGAGCCGCGCGGAAGAGGAGAGAGAGAATCGCGTCGAAGAGTTGAAAATAAAGTTCCTTCACCTCCCGGACACGAATATTACGCGGGGTGGTAGCGACAGGCGAGTCGAGCCGTTTAACAGTCCCCAACCGGTCTGCGAGCAGCGCCGTAAACAATCGCCGTCGGCTTCCTAATCGAAAAATGAAAAAGCGCGCGCGGCTCTCGCCCGAAACGAAAACAGCTCTCTCTCTCTCTCTCGGGCATCGCTTTTTGGCAGCCGCCCCGCTGACCCAGTTTCGGGTCAGTCGCCCGATTTCCCCGCGCGCGCGCGCTGCCTCACAGTTTCCCAAAAGGCGCTACCGTACAGCGCGCGTCTTCGTACGGAGAGAGCTTCGGGCGGTTTTTGTGTGCTCTCGCGCGCGCGCGGCACTTACATCATCGGAGCCGAGCGAAAGAGGAGAGAAAAAAGAGAGGAGGCGGCTAGTCCTGCTCTCTCTCCTCCTTCGTCTCCTCTCCCACTCGAGGAGAGAGCGAGAGAGAGAGAGAGAGAGAGAGAGAGAGAGAGAGACGCGGCCTATGACCGACGCGTAAACAACGCTGGAAACGAGAGCCCCGGCCGAGCTCGACGCGGAGAAACCGGTTTGCGTTCGGAAAACAATTTTACGATCTCGTGCGCGCGAACGAGCGAAACGCGCGCGGAGAGAGAGAGAGAGGGAGGAGCAAACACGCGCGTGCATATGTATATATATATATATATATATATATTATATATATATACGGACGAGGCCGCGC
>UCOL01001639.1:0-34154 GCA_900474335.1 Ormyrus nitidulus
CCAATGACTAGCATCTTCAAGGAGATTTTATCGGCCCCTCTTGCCTCGGAGTGTGATGCAGCCAGCAGTTTTCCCACGGTGTCCTCGCTGACATGCTTGAGATCGAAGATGGTACATGATGTATTGGTGCTGTTGATGGCCGGAATTTGAAGAGCTGCATCCAGATCACTATGAGAAAGAGGAGCTACACAACTGCAGACGCTGGCGTAATGCGTATTGAGCTCCGAAGCGGAAAAATGAGTGAGCGGGGACGGTTTCTCAGACGAACGTATCCCCATCTTCCTGAGTTCATTCCATTTCTCCGTTTGCGTTTTGGCTGCTTTCAGACGTGTAGCATAGTGCACATTTTTCGCAGTGTCAAGTTGATTGGAGACCGATGATCTCAGTTCACGGTACCGAGTGATATCAGCGACACGACCAGTGCGTGTGGCTCTACGATACGCACGATCACGCTCTTTCATGAGGTCCCTAACTTCGCGTGTGACCCAGGGCTTTCGCTTCGGTCCGATTGCGATGGTTTGCAGAGGCGCTACCTCGTCGAAGGCACTGAGTACCGCTGATGTAATCAAGTTAGCGCCCACGCTGGCTGAAGACGTGGCATCTGTGATGTTAGGTGAGAGAAATTCGAGCTTAGAGGCTAAACAATCGGTAAGTGCCTGTCTGTTAATCTTCGCCAAAGAGCGAGTGGACACCTTTTTAGGTTCTCTGGGCTGACAGCTGATATCGAGAGTGATCTGAATAAGATCATGGCCGGCAATAAAAGGCACGTCAGTCTTCCAAAATTCTATCACACAAGACAGATCGTGGACCAAAAAGATGTCCAACCACGTGTGAGAGGTCCCGGTCACGGTAAGAGCATGATGCGTCGGTGGGGAAGGTACAAGCGCCAATGCAAGCTGCTCATAGCTAGCCTTGAAGTGGGTTGCGTGCGAATCTTCCACTGCTAAGTTGACGTTGAAATCTCCGGTGATAACTATCGACTTGAAGTTCGACGCATACGTAGCTATGGAGTCGAAAAAGAGATCGGGGTAGGCAGCTGCTGGACGCCTGTACACAACACCCACGAGAAGGCTTGAAGATCCCTGCGAGATTGAAAGGATGATAAACTCGAGTGTGTTGTCGAACACGGGGTCTGAGGAACATAAGATCTGGGTTTTGAGGCCTTCCCTGACATATACTCCCACGCCGCCTCCCAATTTGCCTGATCGATCGTTACGCAGGAAAAGATATCCAGGGATAGCGACTGAGGCATCTGAGTCGTCTTCAGTGAGAAAGGTCTCCGTAACTGCAATTATATCATGTAACTCAGGATTTATGTACGAGAGAGAGAGAGAGTGAGAGAGCCGCCGATGAAACGACGGAATGCCGCCGGAGAGCGAGAACCAGAGCTGCCGTGCCGCCTCCACTCGGCGAGGAGATCGTCCGCGGGATTTGCAATTGTCATTCCTGACGCGCGGCTTGATCGACTGCACTGCGGGACTGCGGCCGCCTCGGGAGCTTGCGCAACGAGAGAGCCTCTTCTCCGACGTCTCGCGGGCGCGCTTTTTTCGTTTGTCGCGGCCTCTCCTGCGCATTACGCGTCTCTCTGCTTTTCCTCTCGTGAGAGCGCGCGGTAAAAAATACAACTCATTTGAAATATATATATGGCTTCGAGGGGGCTCGTTGTGCGTATTTGCGTGCGTCGCCGGCGACTGCTTAAATCGCTGCCGCTTCAGTTTTCTCGGAAAAATTTAATTAACCGGAAGGAGTTTTTACGACTTTTTTTTTTAAGGAATTCCTACTTTAACGTTGAAAAGAACCTTTTGAGAGAGGTCACAATATTTTAGCTAGTTGAATTCTGTTTTTGAAAATTTAACAGTTCGGGGTGTAAACCGAAGTCTGATAAATCCCGCGTCTTGACTTTTAAGACTTCGCTTCGAAAATCATTTGTTCCTGCCCGGCGGACTTTGGACTTGTAAGGTTTTAAGCCACAAAGTATGGTAAAATTTTCAAATATTCATGGCTCGTTGCAGTAAACGTCTCCTCTCCTTAAGACGGATTTATGCGGCTCTGCGGAGCACTGCCAGCACGTCGCAAATCTTTGACTTTAGGCCACAGATAGAGTTTCGCGAGGAAAATTCTCGAAAAAGAAAAAAAAACATAACTTCGCTGCTCGGCTCTCAAGTTTTACGTCAATAATTATCGGGAACGCGCGAGCAGCTCCGTTAAGTAACTGGCGAGATAAATATATTTGAAAAAATGAAACTAAACAACGGAATACCGGGCTCTCGAACTTACATAATTTTATTTCAAACTCAAAAGTCGCTCGAAGAAAATCAATTGCAACGGTTGAATCTCGGCAGCCGCGTCAGTATCGCACAATGACGTAACGCTTTATTATTTTCTCACGTCCACCCAGGGGACTTGTTGTTCCTCCCGAGCTTTCCATTACCAATTCATCAGTCTGGCGTTCTGCAGCGCGCCGCAGTTTCGGCCTCCCGCGCACAAATAAAGCATAGAGAAGAAAAGCGAGAGCAGATGGACTGCGCAGATATCACTCGCGAGAGTCTCTCTCGGGAGTGAAGGGCGACCCCCGTCGCCGCTGAGCCGCTATTCTGCCTTGTGGCGCTATACCATATACTCTCTCACGTGGAATACGTTAGAAGGCGAGAGAGAGCTTTTTGCGCGCCGCGCCGCAAGAGTCCCATTTCGCCGTCACGATAATTCGTGATGCGCTTTTTCGGAACGACTTTATTGCCTCGGCTCTCGTACGTATACGTGTTCGACGACTTTCGAGGACGGCGGACGCGCGGAGAGCTGCGAGTCGATCGCGGCGACCGCCTGTTCTTCATATCGACTTTTATTTGCGCGCGTATATGTACGCGCGGCTCTCGAGCAGGAACGAGGAGCGACAGTTGAATGCGAATTTATATATAAGGAATGCCGCTGCAGCTGATTTTCAGGATCGGAGCGTGCGAGCTTTTCCATTGTTTCGTTGTTCGTGTTCAGTTGTGTCTTTGGAGAAAATGTCTTTCTGCATTGGTGAAGTTTATTCGCCGCGGATCAGATACAGGAAAATCAATAAAATTAAGCGACCGAGTTAAAAATATCAAAGTAATGATTCATTTAAAATTTAAAACATTTGACGCGCTGTTAAAGGCTGTTAATCTTATAATTACGCTATAAAACTTTTTTATACATTTCAATTATAATTATATTATAATTAAACGTTTAGGTTACCTCACTCTAATACACCAGAATGTAGTGAATATAATAAGAATTTCACAAGCGTTAATTTATCCATTTGCAAACGGGGAAAATAACGATCATTACGCGCTTAAATGATAAATAAATTACGATGGTCTTGCTAAACCATTTTCCACGCCGTCACAAAGCTCTTTAATCAATCGAGAAAAATTATTCTCGGTAACCAGTCGAATAAATAGAAAATATTCAAAGCTTTTTACGACGCCAACTCAACAAACGGACAGATGTCTTTGCACAAAAAGGGCGTACATTACAGTAGAAAATAGCCAGCTGCCATAATTATTAATGCACGTGTGTGCGCGCGCACGAAGCACCGAGAATGGAAACTCCGTAATGCGCCGCGCGAGTGCTATTTCGCGGGTAATAACGCACCGAGTCCAGACGAGCATAACCGCCGTACGTATAAGCGCCAAGCCCATCTATGACTTAATCGGCGGATTGATGCTCGCCGGATACATCTTCGGCGTATACAATACATTCCCCCCCATTGTAATTGGCCGCTGCGGGGAGAGAGAAAAAAAGCGCGACATCACGTTCAAGGAGGTCCAGTCACCTCCAATTATTTAACCAGGCGAGGTCGCGTCGTCGTCGTCGTCTTGCGCCTTCAATCTAGTTCGCATAATGTCCTGCGTCGCCGATTGCTCCGATCGGCTATAAATCATAAGCTCGTATAAGATTGAAGAATTCAGTCTGGAAATTCGAGTAATGGTACCTTTGTTCGATGGATTTTCCCAGGGCTTTTCTGCCTGATTTATACAGAGGTGTGATACTAAATTTTATAATTGGGTTTAAGTTTTGTTTTTCTTCTGCTTATTATAGCAATGATACTGAATTTCAATAGAAAAATAGAAAGACTGACAAGGAATTTCTTGCCGAGAGCTGACATTAACAGACGCTCAAGAAGCATGAATAGACAAATCGGGCTGAAATCAAGGCGAATGATTGAAACGCCAAAATTCAAAAGAGGCGTTCATAATCACACTGTACGAAAAAAATCGACCGCGACGTAGCAATAATAATTGCGCAGTACACACAATGCGCGATTGAAATCATCAGCCGACAAAAATACATGTCCCCCCCCCCCGTTCCATCTCGCGCACAAAGAGAAACGAGAAGGAGACGGATAATCGGGCACCTGGAAGAGATATCCGTTTAAAGACGCCTAAACAGATTTGTACAGGCGTGCGCGCGCCTCCGAGACAGGAAAAATGACTTCCTCCTCCGCCGAAGGAGCGCGACGAACAACAGCGTTTTCACTTTCACGCCGCGGCCGCGCTCCAGCTCCAGCTTGCGCAGGTGGCGACGTCGCAAAAATCCGCCGTGTCCTCTCTTCACGGTGGCGGAGTTTTTTTTTTGTTCGAGAAGCTTGATGGAAGGAAGCGCGGAGCTGTGCGCGATAAAGCGACGGACCGGAGGGAGGGCGGAACTTGCCGCAACGACGACGGATTAAAAAGCGTCGTCACAGTGCTCGTGCAAATAAAGTTTGTTTCGTCGCTCTCCGAGAAACGAGATTAGCGCTTTCCGCCAAAATGAGTCAGAAATACGTTTCCTTCGGCACTTTAATAATAGCCCAGACCTGTCATCAGGCGGCTATGCGTTATTATCAACGCTACATAATCTCGGTGAAATAAGCGTTTAGAGCCCGAGCGATCGGCTTTGCAATTCAGACTGCATCTCGAAAACAGGCTTAATAAGCAGCTCTAACGCCGCCGGTATTCTCAACGTCCTCCCGAAGGACTCGCGGATCGTGAATTTATATTCACTGGCCCCTCGGGGGTCAGCAGCAGCCTTTGATTTCCAGCGATCGCACTGCGTGCATATAGACTCGTTCTCTCTCTCCCTCCTAGGCTCGTGACATAATAACCGCCGCTCAGGAATGTCTCATTCATCCTTCGAAAGGTACGCGAGAGAGAGAGCGAGATTAAAGACCGCAGGAGACAAACTGGGCGCGCGCATTAATTCAGACGCAATGCTACGCGCAACAACCGCACGCGGAACGAGGCTCTCGCCGCGCGGCCGGATGGAAACGACTCGCCGGAGGAGCTTTTTTTCTCTCATTCCAGATGTTAATGGACCGAATGTTCCGAGACGCGCGAAAATATATCGTTTCGTTCGCGCTTTTATTGCACCCACCGCCTTCCGAGTCGAGGTAATTTACTGAAATTATTGCCGTAACACCTTCGCGAATTAATTAATGAATATACAATTTTGCTCGATTTCTTTCTTTTAGATCGATCGATGTCGCAAGAAAAGGCGTCAGAATGCTCTATATACGTTCTACAGTCGATAAAGCGATAAATTCCAACATTTTACAAGTGCCGTACACTTATATGCGCTAATTAAAATTTATAAGCCGAACCGAATTCTCGCCGTAAATACGCGCCAGTTCGACCGAAGGAAACGCGAAAACTGTTCTCCGACGCGGAGAGTGATGTATGCACTGACTCGGCAATAACTTAATATCATGCCTCTCCTGTGTTCCATTATACAATTCCAACGGGAATGGCGGATACAAACCTGGCGTCAAACGAGAATTCGATACAACCGTCTTCTTGTCATCGATCGTAGATTGACATTGCCGATGCGCATTCCGACGAGTCTTGTAGATACCTCGATACAAGTACTCGCGAAGATCAGTTTTCGCGAAATGAAAAAAAGTCCACGTCTATTGAGTTTCTTTCGGCGAATCGAAATGTCTCGACTGGGTTGAGTTTACCCTTTTTCTGAACGTGATTCCGCAGTACTTTGCTAAACAATCTGTCTTGGCCTCCGGTGAGTCACGAGCCATTACGAAGCTCCGTTGACAAGTGACATTCAAGAGAAATCTTCAAATTTTCGCTCTGCCGGTATACTTCCGACTGGTAAAATATTCGCTCGGAGCTTTAAGTGCAATAATAGAATATTACGCAATCGGGTTGAACGAACCGTTGCTTTTGCATAAGCGTTTAATTGTTTTCCTCCGTCGGTGGGGTTCAAAGTCTCTCCGCGAATGGGAATCGACGCGGCTCAAAAATGTCGAAACTAAAGAGAAGTTTTGCGCGGCGAAATTCCCAGCGCACAAAAGCATCGGGAAGCTCGTTAAACAGCGCAGTTTCCTTAAAAATCCGCTCAATATATAAATTTGCCAAGCTCCGGCGTCCCCAGAGGGACTTTCCCCCGGTACGAAGTTCCCACTGCCGCGCGGCTCGGCATAAAGAGCGCGGCGTACATATCGGCTTACAGGAAAGTATGCCTCTCTTTTTCTTTCCAATTTTCGAAAGCGCGCCCGTAACGAAGAGACCGAGAGATCTTCGGCCGAGGTATACAGAAAGGATCCGCGCGGGGAAGACGAATCGCTCGCGGGGGAGGTCCCCCCCGCTTGATATAATTACGCCGATCGTTATCGGCGCGTATATACGTGGCTGTCACGCTCTCCGCGGCTATTTCCGTCGCGCCCTGGATCCCGACCTAACGAGTCATGAGCGAGATCGCGAGGCGACGATTATTGTCGCGATGTAAGCCTCTCCGAGCGCGTTTATACGGGCGATCGCGCCGATGTGTACGGGCATCGCGACGGTTAATGCACAAAAGCGCGGCTCTCCCTCCTCGCGTGCGCGACGATCTTTCGTGCTTTTTATGCGATGCTTGCTTTTCACAATACATAACTCGGCTGCTGCAAAATCGCGGTATCTAAATAATTGAATGATAACGAAATTACAGCGGATCGTTACAAGTTTTCCGTTTGCTGATAATTATTCAATTAACAGAAACTCAGGCAACGATTATCGGGCCAAGAATCTGCAGGCTCGGACACGCAGCAGAAAGCAAAGCCACTAATACGGAGCCCAGACATCGAACTTGGATTCCGCCAGCTGTGATTTATTAGCGTGACCCCCGCGCTCTCATAAACGCGCGCTCGGTAAAAGGCCTTTCTTTCCTCCCCCCCTCTCTCACGTGTGCCTGCGCGCGAGCTTGGATTTTCGCGAGAGAGAGAGAGAGAGAGAGAGCGAAGTACACACAAAGCGCGCGCGCGGAGCCAAAGACAAATGGACACGAGTCGCGTCGTGCCTCCTCCGTTTATATGGGTACAAACTCGGTGTGCTCCGGCGGCGATTGCGCAAAATCGGCCATTCAAATTTATTGCGGAGCCGCGCGACCCAAGGAGCGTGCCATTCCGCACACAGAGACGCACACGTGCAAGCTCCGCTCTCTCTCTCTCTCTCTCTCTCTCTCTCTCTCGGGGAGGCCCGGAGATTTATCGGCTATTGTTCGTCAATGATACTCGATCAGGAGTGCATCGGCAAAACGGACTAGTAATAAAGTAATGCCTTCCTCGGGGCGGCTAATGTCAGCCTAATTATTACGGACTTCCTTTGCTTCGCGCACGATTGGGGGGGAAGGGAACTTAACGCCAGAGGTTATTATTCGGTCTATTTTATATCGCCGCTTACGTATGGCTCGAGCTCAAGCTTTATTTTTCTCATTATCTTCGTTCCTCGTTGACGAGCGTAATTGTTATTATTTTTATCTGATCTGTTTTCGAGGCTTGCGCCGGAGATTAATGATCGCTTTGAGCCGCTTTAAGAGGAAGTGATACTTCAGCGTAATTTTCGAAATTTTATCGAATTAGATAAGTCTGTATGACTTTTGATTACTGCTCAATTAAGATAAAGGTGTAGCAGGAAAGCTTTTAAAGTAGGCATTAGCTGACAATTTTCAGATTCCATTAGTGTAAAAGAGCCGGCTTGTTATTTCGCTCGTAAATCCCGTTTAGAAAGAAATCAGATTAATCCTAACGGCTTTTAAATTTTCAGCACTGTTCATTACAGCCATCGATTTTATTTAATAAAGATCTACTGCACAATATAGTATTCGCTTAGCCTTACGAAGATACGCTATTCGATAAGTTACCACTCTTTTAAGCTGAATAATATCTCCATTGTTTATGTATTGACTGCGCTTCATCAAATTAGTCAACATCACTCTCACGTTGAGAGGTAAATATCAATTTTCCGTATTTATCAAATTTTCAATCCAATTTATAATAATGTTCGCTTAAATAAATGTTCTGAAATTTCTCCTTTTATCCCGTTAACATTTCTAAAACAAACACCGCGGCCGATAAGCGTATAATAAGTAGGCAAGAGCGCGTGGGGTTTTCCATCCTCGGAGCATCGATAAATCTTCCTGAATCTTAAAGAATTCGTATAAGCACGGTAGCGTGCAACATCGTCGACGGCAGCCGACAAGACACGTGTATCGAGCAAAGATTCGCAATCTGGAAGGCAACAGCAGCAGCAGCAGCATCAGCGACGACGACACTATATGCGAGGGCTTCCCCGCGCGGAAAACAATGAGTCGGCCGTGTCTCTCTCTTTCTCTCTTCCCCCTCAGCGTTTTACTTTCTATTCCGCGAGGATTTCTTGCAAGAGGCTTTGGAATTCTCCAGGCGAAATCAATTTTGAGCGCCGGAGTCTGTTCGTCGAAAAGTCTCCGTTAAAGGCAATTGTTTTTTTCCGCTCAATTCCTAATTGAACCAATGCCGTTGTTTATAAATACTGACGGGTTATTTAATAGTGCTTCAAGTTAATGGAATTTATTGGAAAGGATGGCAACCGATACAGATATAGATGTTTCAATGTGTAACTTTATAGTGCACTAATAATTGCATTACTGCACGCGATTGCTCTACGCAGTCTATAGACTGTACTTCTCAGTGTCTTAAGAAACCGGTATGAGTCATCACGCGAACTACTGATCTATATTCTCTTATTTCCCTTTCTTAGTTTTAACATTAATTTCAATGAAAACTTTTTCCATTTCGTCGATCATTCTCGACGCGTGTTAGAACGACTTTTAAAACTTTGTTTAATTGTTTGAAAAACTTTTTATTGCATTACTTTTTTCAGCTTGCAGCGCATATAAAAACTAGTTCGTTCGTTGATACTGAAAAACTAATTATATTTGAATTCTAAAAAGACAGTTTTTAATGAAATTATACAAATATACGAAATTATTATAAAAATGTGATGTATGAATTTTTCTTTCTATTCCGACTGAAAGTTACACCCGCGAGGTTGCACCTTGATCCACATGGATAAGTTTAGTAGGACTTAACTTGCTCCAGATGAAACGTGTTTAGAGTGACCTTTTCTTTAATTGAAAATAAATTGTCTTCTGAGAATTCGTGGTTTATAATTAGATTTAATAAAATTCCAATATAGTAATTATGTGTAATGCTTTTTTCCTTTTATTGCACTCAAAAGTACCAAATTATACTTTTGAGTAAAACAGATTTTAACTTCAAATTGCCTTAAAAAGTCACTCGGAATAATCTACCAATTAATCACGTGTATTGGTTTACCCCATTATCCATAATTCGCACTTATCTCCAAGCCGTTACTTTAAAAAATGTCAGCGCCAAATATGAGTAAGCAAATTACGAAGGCGCACTACGACTGATTAAAAAAAAGGTGAAATTCCCAGGGGGGGAGATACAGTCATCCGGCGCACGTCAACGCAAGCCCACGTTTCCAGATCTCGTGACTTCCCCAGTCATTGAATACTCGCGGCTCGCGAGCAAGTTCATTGGAGCGCGGAAGACGTAGCTCCAGGCCTTTATCGCGTACGCAGATGTAGACAGCGACCGTTAGGGACGTACGTTCGCGCGGGCACGTCTGAAACTTAACGCCGCCCGCTAGGATATCGAACACGCGCACTCCGAGTTACATAAATCCTGCAGCGAGGCGACGAGACTTCTCTCTCCTTTGGTTCTCGCACCACCGGCGAGCACGCACAGTCCAACACCTGACACTTTGACCTTACTGACTTTTACGTGTACACGTTCGAGGTTTTTTTTCTTTCCCTCGTGCAAAGTATTTTGCGCGCAGCTGCAGTCGGCGATTTATCAGAGTCCCGCAAGTGTGATTGCGGATAGGGTAATGAATTTTTATTTCACGCTTGCGAGTGCTCGAAGTGATGAATTGTTGTAATTATACTGCGGCGATGAACGAAACGCCTATAATAGATACTGAACAAATAATTTTGTTGAAAATCACTTTACATTTTTTATTTAGATTTTGAACCCCAATAAATAGTATATTAAAAATTAAAATATTAATTGAAAATCAGGAAATCATTATTTTATTATGTAAAAATGTATGTATCAGCAGATCAAAAACTGTCTGTAAAAGTTTGCAAAAATAACTCAATATCATTAGAGTTGAAAGAAAAAAAAGAGAGAATTTTTTTTAGAGAATATATAAACAGTACACATTGAACTGTCAGTCTGTCTCCACAAGGTTCTAGTAAACATCATTACTAGTCGTCTTACGTAAAAACCTACTGCCTAAAAATACCAAAATAAAAAAACTGACTCAACAACGTATTCATATAAGCACACGTAAATTTTTAAAGTAAAGAAGAGAGGACGCAGTGAATCAATCTAAATCACAAGCTCCCATCAAACACAGTCAAGTGTATGTATGGGTCCCAGAGTGTAGCCTTTCGCTGCGCGAGGGCAGCACGTTCCACGATCCAAGGATATCGATAAAACAGTTGCAGATCTCGAGAACTGCTAGTGCTACATGAATACTAAGAATTAAAAACGAATAAAAACTTTGCAAACTTACCATCGGCAGACCTTGCTTGCGGTAACATATCGCCAGAAGCTCGAAGCTGATCGAATTTTTCGATTAACTGCACTAATCTGTAAAGATCAATGATAAATTAGATTTCTTTAGACAATCGGGCGCATAAGCAACACGAACAAGTTGTTTACATTGTTATCAGTTTCATTTGTTTACATGATAAATTCAAACTATAAACAAGTAACACATTTTAAATAAATTTACTTTAAATATTCTAAAATATTATTTTAATGAACCAAGAATAACGGAATCGTAATAAATGTATTTTATTTTACGATGCATTTATGTATTAGGACCCGATTACATCAGCGGAAAAGAATTCGCTAAAATTTTAATATATCTATGTAAATGTATGTAAATAATTTTTGTCCACTAATATAATCGAGATAAACCTTGTTAGTTCATTAATCTCATACTCACTTGGCTTGCGGAACATTGTGTTTTCTTTGTAAATCAACCCGCAATCTTTCGCCTACGTGCCTGTAGATATCCGTTAAAGTATTCATTGCAGTTTCGCGCACTTTTTCCGTCGGATCTGACAATAATTTTACGATGCTGGGAGTCACGCCGGAAAGAGCCATCTCGTCTGCACCGTGCCTTGGTACAAAAAATTATTTCAAAATGTAAATAAAGTAAAAAATGTAATGTCGATAAATTTATTAAAAAAGAAAAAAAACTTTTTTCTTTGATAATTTTTATATTCAAATTATTATTATAAACTTACTCATTTAATGTCGTCGTAAGAAGTATAAGTGCTTCTTCTCTTAATTTTGCATTTTTGTGACTAAATGCTGGCTGAAGTTTATCCAGTAAATGTTGAGGCGACATACTGCCTTTTTCCATTATTTTTAAAAGCATTAATTGCGCTTTTTCCCTCGTCGTATCTTTGTTGTCACCTTTATTAAATAGATCAAATTTTTTAACGATTATTATTATTATTATATTTACCAAAGAAATGTTTATATCTTACACGAACGAAAATTCATTCATAAAAATATGTGTTTATTAACGTATTTTTTTAAATTACTTTGTAAAACCGAAAGTTTTTAAGCGATGCACAAGCAGGAACCTAGTTCACCGTATTCAGATCACATGCTCCACTTAGTTTAAGTTACGATAATGCAATACATATTGAGGCGAAGAAACTTTTTTTTTTTATGAAGCATAACAAATTTTTATTTTCACCCATCATTAACTCTCACAAAGTGTCCATCAATTCATGGTTAAATTTTAATTTATAATTAAAAATCTATAAATTATTCTTGCGATAAAGAAAAAAATAAAAGCATCGTAGGACATTTAATTTCAGCGAAATCTTTATACTCGAGCGCGCTCGACTGAATTTACCGGAGTATAGGGTGCCAAGGAGAGATACTCACCTAACCTGTCTATCGTCGGCTGAATAATTGTAGAAATATACGGTCTGAAATCGTGACCCATTCGATCCGCCAAGTACGTAAGCGCATCCAGGCCATTCTGGACGACCTGAAACAAGACCAATTACCGATGAATTAACTTGGGTAATGCAAGCGATGCTGCGCGCTCGCCGCGTCTGGGCTCGTCGATATGACGCGCTGATTTACCTCTTAACCTAAGCGTGTTAATTGGACCTTTGACCAGTTAGATTTTTTTTTTGTTAATAAAATTATTGCGCAAATTGAGGTTTTATGCTCGATTTATTTTATGACGCGCGGCTCAGTTGTTTCATTGAAACGCAGACTTAAGATGCACGAACGCGTACTGAATGAATTACTTAATTTGTTTTTATAGAAAAACGAAAATATGAAAATTCATTTTTGAATTAATTTTTATTAGTTCAGACTACTAGAATAACAATAAAGTGGCACGTGCAATTTATTAATCTAGCACCCAGGTAGGGTCTATTGCTGTAACCTTCTATCCTTCATCATTTATTATAATTGAACTTTTTTAGATATTTAAAATATGTAACTCTTAATTTAAATACTACCACCAAAGTAGTAAGTTTAAAACATTAAAGTTTCATCTCGTATTTTGGCACAAGTTTTAGCCTTGTAATTGATCCAAAACAAGTAGGTAAGTGCAATTGCAAGCGCAACCTCTTCATTAGCGTTTCTCAACCGCTTGCAAAAAGTTACAATTCTCTCTTGGAAACTCGCTCGAAGCTCCCGGGCTAGAAAGAAAAAAAGAACGCACACGACGTGTAATCGAGCAGGACCAATCGCGTTCGTTTGCCGCTCGGCGGTGTTTACCGTGGCGGCGACGTTGACGGATCGTCTAATGGACACGAGAGAGCGCTTTTATTAAACCTGTGGATTTTCACTCCTACACTTTCCCCCCCTTTTAGACGCAATTATAATTCGTCTGTCGCGAGGAAGCAGCAGACTGAGTGTGTACTCGTCGTAATTGCAGCGCATGAAGTTAAGAGAAAGAGAAGGGCTGTTATGCTGCGAGCGAGTCGACGTAGTGTGTCCTGAGTCTCTTCTTTTGTGTGATTCGTCGCCTTTGGTTAGTCACCCGAACCGACTCTACGTATATATTACTCGATATCTAAAATGATGTTAAATCTGTACATACAGCCGAAAAATCATCAGATTATAATAATAAGTTAACTTTTTTAATTTTGAAGATATTTGATTTATTTGTTTGTAGAGAACATGAATTAAATATTTTTATATTAAATAATCAATTATTTAGGTTAATTAGTTTATATACTCAGGAGCAGTTCGATGTTACTCGCCGTAAATAATTTCAAGTTGAACAGATTTCCGGGTCAAATCAATAACGTCCAAGCCAAAGATTCTCTTCATCCTGCCTCCGATTTTAACCACTAATTTGCAGTTGACAAGATAATGTTAAATGTCCATCTTTTCAAGAAACACAATTTAGAATTGCAGAACTCGCAGGAAATTCATTCTAGAATGAACTAATTATCTTCGCCAAAAAGGAATTTTAATTGAAAAAGTTTTTTACTTTCAAAAGTGCTTAAAATTTCAGAAATATCCGCGAGTACCATTTCACAAACTTAAAATACCAACACTCGCGCATCCTCCACCCTCAAGGCGATATCTGGACGAGATTAATGCGGCAAAACATACAAGCAAAAGCTCCGAGCAAAAGTCGAGTGGCAAAGGGCGAAAGTGCAATTTATCCGGCCAAGAAACGCAAGCTCGAGCACGAATGATATCCGCGCTCGTTCAAACGAACGCGTATATACGTGCTTATGCCCGCGGAGAGAGAGAGGCGAGTAAACGCGGACCTATTTTAGCGAGGTCTATATGCGCGGCGTGTGCGCGAACCTCGCGTTAGTCCCTTTTTCCCGAGCAGCAGCAGCGGCCACCCGGTCCTTTTTGCTCTCCCCGAGCCGCGGAGAGCGTAGCTTCGGCGGGCCGGTTCAAATTAGAAATCTAGTTTAATTTACTGTCTCGGGAAGGAGCCGCGAGACCGTCCGGAGATATATACGTTGCCCTTTCCAGCCCGGAAAGACCGTCTGCACCGCGCGAAGCGATGTTCGCTCACTGGTGCATGATGAATGTAATCAAATTTTTGCGCGCCGCCTGCGGAGAGAGGAAGTGAAAGAGAGAAGCGAGGCAGGGAAGAGCTGCTGCTGTGCCCACCTTGGATGTCGGACAAAGGAAAAGTCGTTTTTAGGCGCTTCCTGCAAGCGTCTGCATTTCACAGTTCGATGGAGGCTTGTTAAAATCTGTTTGCAAATGCGACTTTCGGAGGAGTGAAAAAGATTGCCGGTGTTCCGATAGTTTCTAGAAGTGTTACGTTTCGAAAATGTAAATTACTTGATTTGATTGAGATTATTTTACCGTTATATAAACAGTAATTGTATTACTAATCAATGGATTTAATTAAAAAAAATTGTTTAAATTATAACATTTTAAAAAGTTATTTTTATGAAAAAATGAGATCACGAAATGATCTATATTTATTTGAGTGCAGTGACGGCTTTTTGCGATATTTTTTTTTAATCAATTAATCGAGTTTTCCACAAGAAGTCACACTGAAATAGTTCAAATAGTTTTTTGTACTAAAGTATCTATGTAGGTACGTGTCTAATTCAAGTGGCTCGTCGAACGGAATTAAAACGGGAGCCGCTTGGTGAAAAAGAATTAGTCAACGGCCGAGAAGAGAGAGAAAAAAAAACAATGAAACGATTTCTAACATCGGACTGCAGCAATGCGTGAAAGCGGCACGCGTCCATTTGTTTTGCTTTGCAGCGAGAATAACATTGTTTCAATTAGTCGGTTCGATTCCTTTTCTGTTATTTTTTTAACTGGATTTTATTTTCAAAATACAATGGCGTATTCAGCTGTAGGTGTTTCCTTTGCTCTCTGCGCAACTGTGAGAACGTGAATTATCACTCTAACTAATGTGAATATACACACGAAACGAGGAACGAAATTCACAGGATACTTTGCGCCGAAGACAATCGGATTTCCTATCTTTTTGCTTTGCCGAGTGATGATATCATTCGCCAGCAGACTTTTACGCATTGAGAGTAATTTGGCCAAGAGAAAATGATTCGAGAACTATCTTGTAGATAAGCGAAATGTGAAATCTAATCCGCAAAATGGGGGTGCAAGAAGCACAAAGACTTACATACAGTACTTTAAACGCAACGAACAAAGAGAAGCGCCTTCACTTTAGCATGACCTAAGTCGATCGACGATTATTCGCAAAATCGGCGCTTAATTCACTCCCGCGACGCAGCTCAGGCCGGAATAGCGATCCGCGATAATCGTGTGTTTTTCCATCAGCCGTCGGCCGCAGGGGAAACTGAAATTTTGCGCCGAGCAGGACAAAAAAGAAGCGGACGAAAGCGCGATATACCCGGCCGCGCGAGTGCAAAGACAGGCGGCGGTAAGTAGTCCAACGAATGCATCGGAAGGCCTGCCGAGAGAGCGAGAGAGAGAGAGAGTGAGTATTGTCGCGAGCGGGTGCGCGAGCCGCGATATCTGGCCTTACTTGTCAGAGCTATTATATAGCCTGCGCGTACAGGCAGCGGATCGGGAGAGAAGAGAGAGAGAGAGAAGGAACGAGCGCACCGGCACAGCTGACCGGATCGCGAACAGTTATATCACCTGCAATTCACATAATACTCCGTCCTCCCTGATTCGGGCAATGGCACCCCGGCGATTCGTGCGCGAAAACAGACGCGGTCTTATCTCCAGGGAAATTGCATTTGTGCTTATTTCAGTTTTTGCGTCGTGTAAGGAGGTCTCGATCCGTAACATTTGCGCAGCTGCCCGACGAGACGGCTGGACGATTTTGCGCGGAGAAAAATGTCGTATTGAAAATTAGTGTAATCCGTCTGTATTACTATAGTCGAGGGTCAAACTCGATTTATTAGGAATAAGGTAAACTTGGTGAAAATTTAGTTGTAGCTCTTAATAAGTACAGTAAATTTACCTAACATTTGTATTGAAATACCTAATAAAATTCCTACTGTACCGAATTTATCCTTCGTAAGGAACGTACTAATTTTTAATGGAACATTTGTCTCTCTGCGGTATAATTCAGTTTCAATGTCAGGTGGTTGTTTTGTTAGACAATAAAACGAAGTAAAATCTTTTTCAATACTCGGAAAATGTTTTCAATATTCATCAAAATACTAAAAGAAATACTTTATTCAATGCGAACAGCTGGAAAATGAAGCATGTTATTTTGAATAGAGAAATATTCCTGCTATTGAGATATCTAGTTCTAATACATTTAAATATCATTCAGGATTATGCAACCTCGTATTTATTAATAAAACTATCACATTATTATCGTCCGCCCAAATCAATTTCACATAAATAATCTACGATAATATAATTGTCAGCACAATAAACATTTGTGGGACAGGATTCTTTGAAGTAAATATTTCTTACTTAAAACTCTTACCCCGACGAGTACTTCTAACCTGTACGTCACTTTGACAATAAATCATACTTGAGATAGTGAAGCGACCAAGTATTTCGATACCACCACGCGCTACATCAATTAGTGCGCGATAATAAGTTGAAAAAGCGTAAGTCTCGCACCTCCCGGCAGATATATTGGGCGTATCGCGAACTCGCTCCGGCACGTCAACGCGACGTGCGATGCTTTTCCTGCGAAGCTTCTTTCTCCGACTCCGGCGACGAGGATTGCATTTAAAAGACAAAGGAATTTTAAAGAGAAGCAAAAGGTGGAGAGAAGGCTACGAAGAAGAGCGGCCGGCGATGCGTCAGCGAGCACGAATTCTCGGAGCGGAGGGACCTTTTGGGGAAAACGTGGGACGAAGTCGCGCGCGCGCACCATTTTTTCCTCTGCATTTGTTCCTTCTTCTCGCGACTCCTCCCCCACTTTCTGCCCCGTACACGTCTGCCGCGATTCTCCATGTTTATGCATGCACTTTCACCTTTTTTAGCAGAACGACTTCTTTTTCTACCCGCGATTTCGCGCCTGGCGAAGCGATCGAGTTTTTTTTTTTTTTTGCTTTCGTTCTTCGAATCGAAATTCAACGTGCTCTTATTTCGGCAATAGATCAATTCTTTCCGTGCTTGAAGAATAGCTTGAAATTCGTCACATAGCCCACGAGTTCTCTTGCCGTTTCCGCTGCGTATAAGAATGGAATTTTTTTACGATCGCTTGAGCTCTTGCTCTTTTATTCGATACATTTATCGCGTTTTATTGTTAAAAAATGAGGCAAAATGTTATTTTTGAATTTTATGTTAGCAACTCGGTATAAAGGAAATCAATTGAAATTTATGCTAGAAAATTTCTCACTAGCTTATTACGAATGTATTCATTGAGTTATTTTCGTCTTGCTATCAGTTTATAATTGTAAAATCAATTCAAATAGATCAAACTTGAGTTGATTAATCACAAATGTTGCTATCAACAACAAAAGCGTATATAAACAAATAAAGAGGTCATGTCAAAATTTCATCGCATTCAATCACCTTTCAAGATTTAAGATCACAAAAGTAGATGTATTTAATTTTATTTGTTAAAAACAATTTCAAATTAAAGAAAAAAAGATTATAACAAATCGAAATCAAGTCAACACAATTAGATGATTAACCTTGACTTAGATGAAACAAAGTTAATTCTGTCTTGCGAAAGATTGTGAATTAGAATATGACTTATTATTAGATGTATTGAATTTAAGAGATCGATTAACAGAATAATCAGCTTTCAAACTTACTTCTGAAGTGCATAAGAGATCCAGAGCGACTAGAAGGCAAGAGCTGTACTACAAGAAGGCAGAAGAAGCAGAAAGGTAACAAGAATGATAAAAAAAAACAGTTCTGCTAAATATAGCAGTGAACGGTCAAGCGTAACACAGAACAGTGTTGCATATGTCTCTCTATGTACAGTCACATGTATACCGATGCATGAAGTGAATATGAGAGTTCAAAACCTCATGAATAATACACTTAGGTATCCAAATTTTTATTAGTTGTTCCTGCTGACAAAGCAACTTGAAATGTCAAATATTTTGATACTCTGATGTTATCAAAAATACTTTTAATATCTCTGCAATGGATCTTAATCTTTAATCTTTAATTTGCTTTTTCAATGAATTGTCACTTTGTTATTGATATTTAAAGAAATTTCTTTAGACAATAAATTAATTTTATTCCTTCATTAAATATGTGAATGTACTTAATCAAGAGACTTTTTGTTTCTTATAATCATTGAAAGGGAGGCACCAAAATTAGGTAAATTACCCCAGTGTGCTACATTCTAGGTTGACATACATGGTGTGAAAGTTTTTTCATCCTTATTTGATCATTACGTACACTAACTGGTTCTCACAGGAAGACAAACTCTAAATGTCCCGGGCAAGTATTTTTTATCACTTTCACTTTTACAGATAAAACTGTAATGTCTAACTGAAATAGCAGTGATGAAATTTTAAAATATATATGGTCTCACACTCCGTGTAAACGTGATACAGAAGAACTCCAATAACCAGAGATGCACTTGAATGCATAATTTAGGGTCACTTAATGAACTGCCCTGTTTATCAACTTATCCCTTTAAGGTCTCTGTTAAAACTAATTTGAATTAATATAATTAATTGGTGCCAAGTTAAATAGTCCCTTATGCCTTCTGTTTATTATCCCTTATCTCAAATAAAAGGTTTATAAATAGCGGCACTTGAACAATTTTTAATCCAAGAGGGCAGACTTGTGCAGTAACAACAACTGGGACAACAAGTTAATGATATGCTTACCTTGGGGTTGCTACTAGTGAGCCAGGGTACAATGCTATCGATGAAGAGGCCAATGTCCTGGCATTCGATGCTCATGTAAGGATCTGCCAGGAAGTTGAGCAGCTGCACACCCACCTGGAGTTTCTTCTTTATGTCGGTGGTCGAAAGGAGCGGCATAAAACCGTCCATATCCCTCGGATTCACTGCCATTTTCGAAACTCTGTCGGTCGGCTTCAAGACCAGGCATGAAAATTGGGTGAAAAGCGGTGTTGCAGACTCGTCTTCCTCGTGGTGCTCGTCGTTGTCGAAGCCGTCGTCTCACCTACACAATTTGTATACACACGAAACACACAGACACGCGCGCGCGCCTCCGATGATCCCGCCTCAACCGTTGCTCAGTTTCATCGTCGCCGTCGGCTCCGCGCGCTCTTGGCTCGCACTCTCCCCCGTCGCGGTTGCTCCCGGTGGAAAAACCGTCGCAAAGCCGCACTTCCCGTGTCACACTGCTGGCGCAGAAAAAGAGAGAGAAACGTTCGCGTGTATGTGTCACACGGGCTGTAGAGCCCTTCGATCCTTCTCTCTTGCCACTGATCTTCTAACCGTTTTCCGCTACTGCCGCGCGCACTCGCATTCCACGCCGAGCTTGCACTTGCGTCCGAGCCGAGAAGAAGGCGCCGTCCGGATTTGAGCGTGCACTTTGAGCTCGTCCTTGCGGTTCCGTGCGTGTCGTCGTGCGCCTCTCACACACTCGTTCGATGTTCAAACGCGGTGCTGCTTCTGGACACACCGTACACGCGTCGCCATTTTGGCTTTCGCGCTCTCTCTCTTTGTCTATCTCTGTCGCTCGCGCAGCTTACATCTACTTGCGGGGCTCGGGGCTGCTTCTTGATTGGCCGGTGCCGAAGGAAAGTTCGCGGGCCGATCAGACTCCGGAGTCGAAAGCGAGCGCCAATGCCATCGCCGCTTTCCGTCACGATTTTCGGCTGCTACAGTGCTACTGTAGCTTATGTAGCCTGGTATATATAGTGTAACTTTTGCGAACATCGCTCCTTCGCATAATATACACGCTCACGCACGCCCGCAAAATTTACGTGGGCTTTTTCGAGGATACAGTCATCCGACTGACTTTCGAGGCCTGTGCTTATTTTGGCCAGCGTTTTGTTTTCGTCCGCTCTAACCGCTCTCTTTTTCCTTTATCAATTCTATCAATTCTATACGCGCTTTGATCTATCTTTTATGTTTGTATTAGGCTGCTGGATGATGAAATCTAATGAAATTTGAATTACGGAAATGGAAACTTAAAATAATTTGTTATTATTGCGATAGTTTTTGTCACACATTTCATTGAATAAAAATATTTTTTAATTATACGTTAATTCACTAATAAAACATAATATAAATAAGTTATTGCAAATTAAAATTATGAAAAGATACTAGTGTTATTAATTTCACTTAATAATCAGTTTTACCATCAATCAATTTATATAATTTTTATTTATAACATTTAACATTTATATGCATATATGGCTCGCCGACACATTTAACTAGAATAAAATTGGCAACGCGGGCAACAGCGCACAGTGGCCGCATACAGAAATAAAACGCCGGCATATTCGAAAAAAGGAAAGGAAAAAACTTGTTGAATTAGCGGTCTACGACTCTAGCCAGTTTTTTACATTTTTGAGTAAACAATAGAAAAATCAAATATTCTTCAATACTCTAACAATACGATACATCGATAAAAGAACAAAAGAATTTTTTTTAAAGCGCTTATCATCAAAATATCAAAATAACATTGCCGATGGAAGCTCTTTTTAATTAAAAATTAGTTGAAAGTACAAAGAAAATCGCCTAAATCTTTCGATTTTTGCATTAACCTTATACGAATAATTGGGAAAAATTGTACAGCGGCTTTACTTATCGCATGTGCACTAGGCTTAAATAACTTTCTTTAGGCTTTTCTATTGATACTGTTTTTGCTTTCAGGCAGCGAGCCTAAAGCGATAACCTCAATAAGTGCTTGAAAATTTTTAAATCTAAAAATAACACATCCGGCACAGCATTTCCCTGCAATGAGATAAGTATCTCTATCTCGAAACTTCGGATCAGGCTTACTTATCATTTCTAATTTCATAGAATTGTCATCAATCCCACATAACCTTTAAGCGAAGCAAAATAATGCACTTGCTATTAACGGTGAAGCGGCAATAAGGCGATCACGCATGTTATCGGTGCTCGATAAGCGGTGGCATAAAAAGTGTGGGAAGGAGGTCCAAATGAAGGAGACAAGCACGCGGTAGCGCCGTCCGGTCTTTTTTGCCGCATCAGTGGTGCAGCAAACAGCGCAGCAAATGTCGAGGCGCAATTTTTTGGACTCGTTAAAGCTGGGGCGCCGTTTGAGCTCGGCACCGGCGAACAACACATCTACGAGAGCCAGCCGCAGACGCGTCGTCGTCACCGGCATCGGCATCGTCTCGCCGTTGGGTGTCGGCGCCCAACATGCCTGGAAAGCTTTGATCAAAGGCGAGTGTGGTATTAAGAAGCTCGACGGTCCCGACTACGAGAAACTTCCCTGCAAAATAGGTCAGTTACAGCGAGATTTCAGCTGCGCTTTTGTTGACTTCATTGTTCATTGATAAGTTTTTTTTTATATTAATTAGTACTTGACTTGATAAACGCTGAATCATATTTTAGCAGTATTTTTGTGCACAAATGTTCTATCACATTGCAATTTACTTGCTTTTAAATAACAAATTTCCTAATACGCTTAATAATTACTTTTTCAAACTTCTGCTGTTTGCAAGTTTATTTTGATAACCAAATATACCTAATTTATAAAATCCATTTTTTAAGCAAATGTAAATATTTATTTTCAAAAAATATTTTTATTTATATATTTTATTACGTATTGATTTTTAGTTCAATTACTTATAAATAACAAATTAGATTTCCTGTTTAGTGTTTCAATAATGATAATGTTTAATTTTATCTTTAATTTACAAGAAATTCTATTTTTAAACTGAGTATTTATTTCCAATCAGTTTTATTTTTGATTTGATAACAACTTTTTAATACTTTATAATGTTGGGTGAATATATTGTTTTTATACAAATTTTTAGTAGATTTATTGACATGTTGTTCCTGCATACAAGAACTGTACACTTACACATTGTGCTATGCAATGCTAATTTACTGAATTATTATATCTTGAATTGTAATTTCTTAATCTATCCAAAGCTCATTCATTACTTCTTTAAAGTAATTACAATTGAAGATTAATTTTAAAAAGAATGTCTTAATTCTTTAACTTATAATTTGCAGCTGCCTTGGTTCCTAAAGGAGATGCTCCACATGAATTAGATTTGAAGACAAAGTTTACAACAAGTGAATTGCGTACAATGTGTCCTGCTACTGCTTATGCATTAATTGCTGCTGAAGAAGCCCTTAATGATGCATGTTGGAAACCAAAAAATGAAGAGGACAAAAGAGATACTGGTGTTGCAGTAGGAATAGGAATGATTGATTTAGTTGATGTGTGCACTACTTACGAGCAATTAAAAAAAGGATATAGCAAAGTGAGTCCTTACTTTGTTCCTCGCATTCTTCCAAATATGGCTGCTGGTCAAATTAGTATTAAATACGGATTCCGTGGACCTAATCATTCTGTTTCTACTGCATGTGCAACAGGAGCACATGCTATAGGTATGTTTCATTACATTATGTCTGCATAATTCTTAAATTTCTAATAAAAATTTTATTCTTTAGGTGATGCTTTTCGATTTGTTCGTAATGGTGAAACCAGTGTTATGCTGTGTGGTGGAGCAGAAGCATGTATTAGTCCATTAGCAATTGCAGCATTTTGTCGATTAAGAGCATTAAGTACATCAAGAAATGAGAGTCCTTTAGAAGCATCTAGACCATTTGACAAAGACAGAGATGGTTTTGTAATGGGTGAAGGGTCTGCGATTTTAGTATTAGAAGAACTTAATCATGCACTGGAAAGAAATGCACACATATATGCAGAAGTTTTAGGATATGGCCTTTCAGGTGATGCAGTTCATTTAACTGCTCCTAGTGAAGATGGAACTGGTGCTTTACTTGCAATGGACAGGGCATTAAAAGATGCCGGTACAGACACGAGTGAAATAACTTACGTTAATGCTCACGCTACTTCGACACCTTTGGGTGATGCCACAGAGATAAAAGCTGTAGAATCTTTATTTGGTGAACACAGCAAAAATGTAACTATATCAAGCACAAAAGGAGCACACGGACATTTACTTGGGTCTGCTGGCAATCTTGAAGCTGCATTTACAGTTTTTGCGATGCAAGAGGCAGTAATCCCGCCAACGATAAACTTAAACAATATAGACGCAGAGACGAATTTAAAATTTGCTCCTAATAAGAAGCAAAAGTGGGTAACTAATTCAAGACGAATTGCATTAAAAAATGCATTTGGGTTTGGTGGAACAAACGCATCTCTTTGTTTAGCAGAATATAATGATTAAATATTTTTATCACGTAATTTTTTAGAAGTATTTTAAAGGTAAGATGTCCAAGAACTTTGGTACAAATAATTAAAATGTAAATACTCTGTTTTTGATTCATTTATGTACATATATTGTAAAATAAATTTAAATCTATTTTAGATTAACATTCATGTAAAATAGAAAGTATACATATTCATTTTGAAAGTGAAGGAAATGTAAAAATAAAATTTCTATTGGAATGCAACGTTTATTTTATATTAAATCTTTGATAAAGATAAATTGTATTATTTATTACAATCGTAACATATCTTCATGTATTTATACTCAGGGTGCACAAAATATATTTAAAAAATCACATATTTTATTCCATTGTACATACACATTACGATTTTCAGTATGATTGATCCTGATATCATCTAACATTCTCTCATAAATATAAATATCTTTGCTTTTTGGATACACCAGCATCCCTTCATTAATTTATTTATTCATTCATATTTTTGCACCCTGTTCATATTTTAATTACATTACAGGCAGAATACTGTCTGTTTATGCGCCAATGAGTTTTTAAAAATACAAATCTTTATCTTTTAACGGTTTTCTCACAATCCACATATAATTTATACAATAGATACAAACGTTCAACAAGAGATATATATTTATTATAAACTTTTTCTTTTTTAATCAATCAATTTACTTCAATTTTCTATTTCTTTAGCTTTTGTTTCAAAAAACTGTACAATGAAAATTGAAAATATTTTCATCAAAGTCGTTTTTGGAATTTTACTTAGGTATAATCAGATTAGCAAAAAAAAAAGAAAAAAAGAAAAGTAATGTCGCAATTTGAAAATTTTAATTTTTGTAACGCAAATGTAGAAATTTTTCTTTTTAATAAAGTTTAATTTTTTAATCTTTAAAGTGGAAGACGCGTTGGTTATTAGATAGAAATATTATACTATTTTAAGGTAATAAAAATCAATTTCTCAAGTAGATGTATAGATATTTCTCTATTTAATGCATAGTAATATTGTACATTAAATATGTATAGAGAACTGGATATGAATTAATAGAAAATATAAATTACTTCTTATAAAATACATTAATCTGTGGATTGTGAAAATTAACAAAGATCTCCAAAAAAAGTTTTATTGTACATGATTTATAGTTTCCTTTGTTCATTGTAAAATCGACGTAGAAAAAAGAACACTTTTTTAAAAAATACCTAATGGAAATCAGCGAGGAATGATGGGCTTATGATGGCTGCACAGCATTGCAAAACGTTTTTTGAGTATTTGCCGAAGTTCTTGCCGTTTTTCAGTTAGCTGACACATTCGCGATTTAAATTCCAAAATTTCTTCAACTGGAATATAACTATCTTCATCTTCGGAAGTACATGAATCCTATAAATAATTACATAAATAAAATTTTAGATTTAAACACTGTATTACAGTAAAGTCTTAATATAAAGCATAGATATTAAATTAAAGGTTAAGCTAATTTGGTAATTCAAAATATGAATAGGAGATTTAAAATAGGAAGAATTAAATTCATTTTACAAAAATATTAAAGGAAACAAAAAATGTGGTTTAAAAATGTTTCACAGTTTAATGACATAAGATAATTCAAACGTCTTTAAGCTCATGTACTTTAATATTTAATTTAATTAATTTATATATAAACTTCAATTTGTAACTGAAAAAACCTTACAAAACCTTATAAAATGTTTACATTTTGCTATAAACACATATATTAAATCCTATAAAATGAATTTGTAAGATTTGTTTCAATAGGGTTTCTATGTTAATAAACTCACCTCCAACATTTGCGATAATGTTAAACCACCGCCATGTTCTCTTAATGGACAAAGGCTAAAATCCGTATCAAGAAGTTTATCTGCAGGTCTTGCTTCTGAACAATCACCTTCAATTTCAGTAACTTCTTGTCTACAGCAGTCACCATTGCATGCTACTTCAGAGCCTTCGGGTGTACTTGGTATAGACGAACTACTAACGTTGTGCTCTGAAGAATAACCATAATCTTGAGAAGAATTTTCACTAGAAGATCTGCAGTTTCTATTTACAACTTTGGTATTAAGACGTTTTTTAACTTCTATCCATATCGTATATCTTTTGTCTGTATCCATCAGTTCATCCATTAATTGTTCAGATGGAGGTGGAACTTTACATTCACTGATATTTGACGATTCAGTACTTTCGTTTTTATTTTCACTTTTGATTACTTCAGAAGATTTTGGTAATTTTTTCTCTACTTTTGATAAAGTTTTATCTACTTTTGTACGTTTGCCAATCTTTTTTGAATTATTATTCACTGATTTGGATTCAGAACTTTTCTTTTTGCTCTTTTTATCTTTTTTATTTTGTGGAATTGATGAAGATTGTAAATTTGATTGTGTAAGATTGGCATTTTTCAAATTTTTCGCACAATCTGGACAATTACAATTAGGTGGTTCTTTATGTTTTTTATCTATCACCTGTACCTACAAAATTAGTTTACTATTATTTTTAATTATTTAGTTTTATTAATTTTGATATATGATATTTGCTTTACCTTATTTTCATCGACTTCCTGGATGATTACTTTAAGTTCAGGTTTTGAAATTAATTTTTCATTACTTTCTTCTTCTATTTCTAAAATTTCTTCAGGGCACTAAAAACAATCATATAATTTTAGAAATAAAATAATTATTTAAAGTAAACATTTTTAGGCAATTTACTCACTTCACACTCTTCTTTCACGTCTTTTTTATTTTCAATTTTTTTCTCTTCCTTTTTCTTTTTCCTTTTGAGTCGTAATTTTTCACGCCGTTGCTGTTTAGCAACTTCTTCTCTTTTAAATTCTTTATAAAGAACTTCTAATTGCGTTATTCCTTGCTTAAACTCAACTGCCATCTATAAATACGAACATTTATAATTTAGAGTATTCTTGAAAGATATTAATTCATAATTATAATTTTTTTTACTACATACTTGGAAATTTCTAGAAAGTGTATCCACAGCCACTGCAGCTAATACTTTAACTATGATTTCTTCCTCTTTAAGACGCCTATAAACTCTGTTTAAACGTTCAGCAACACAAATACCAAGGCATGTAAGAACTTCTTCTTGAGCAATTTCCAATGTTTTTGCATGTCGCTCCCTAAAAATAAAATATTATATTACGATACTATTTATTTAGTGTAATTTAATAAACTTTTGTTAATATTTGGACCATATATTACCTTCCCATTAGTTCTGGTTGTGCTCTTCCAATAATAGAACTTATATATTCCGTATTAAGTGGAAGATGAACGTGACCACCTATGCACCGTTTTATGTCAGCATATAAAGAACTAACATAACCCTTTTCTTTTGTTGGATCACTTTCAGTTGTTAATAAAGAGGAGGCTAAAAGTACTTTAGTACGGCATTCTGAACAAAACCTGCGTTTAATTCGGTAAATGTTAGCAGAAGAATAATTATATTGTCATAAAGTAACAAAATGTAAACATAAGTATACAAACTTGTGTTTTCGAAGGTATGTGTCTAATGTAGCATCTAATGTATCTGAATCTATAAAAGTGATTTCCTTCAAACAATCATGCTCCATGCAATCCCAGACCTCTTTCCATGCATTTGGAGGTGGTCTCATGCGTTGCATTTCCAACGAATGTAGGGTACACCTAAGTGATTTCTTGTTACGTGGTTGTTGCTCAACTAAGGCATTTAATCTTGTACTAAAATAAAAGGTAATACATAGAAATTTATTATCTTATTTTCTTTTTAATGTTTAAACAATAAATAAACAATTTAGGGAATAATAAAATTACTGGTCACTGCTGTCTAGGAGATGTATAATCAATTTTTATTAAGTGAATGTTTCGATCTCCATGGGTCATCTTTAGGACGAAAATTAATATTTTATGTACTTAGCTTTTGTGATAAATCAATTACAATGATTGTTATAATAACAATTTTATTGTACACCAGCTAGATAGAAGTGACCAGTAGTTTCATCATTCCCTAAATCTATGAGAAGTAAAAAAGGCTGTGAACAGTATCAACTAAAAATTAAATAAATACAAATTCTAGAAATCTGAGATTATCAAATGATGTTTTATGAGAGTAGTATATTTAAAATAATAAAAAATTGTAACACATTAAATTATCAAAACCTATCCTAAAATATATATATATTATTTTCATGCATTTTTTCTATGAAATTTAGTGTTTGGAAAAAATTAAACAGCACTAAATTACATAATTTAATTCATCCAAACGATCAAAAACTTGCCATTTATAATATCTCAAGCAATGAACATCAACTTATATGGTTTAGTTAAATTCCTAGTAATGTATTGTTTTATGCAAGTATTAGGTTTAGTTTACACAGAAGTTACCAGTATCTGAATCAAATTAATTTTTATTCTAAAAGAATACAGCTAAATATTATATTTATATATATACAAGTTTTCTTAAATTAATTACTGTTAATGTATTTTTTTTTTAAAAATTAGTAGTTATTGTAATTTAATGCTTTTAATATTATCTGTAGTAAAAATTAGAAAAAAAACAGAATCAACTAACTTGATTCAGAAAACTGAATAATTTTTTTTTAATTAATAATATTATAATTTCTCTTATTTTACCTATGTCCTTGTAATAAAGTACATAATCTTTGAGGAGATTGGAGAACTTCATCTTTTATTGTTAACATACCATCTGAAGTTATGATTATTGGATCTAATGCTGGATGACCACTAAGATTACTTAAATCATAAAATAGCCTTTCCACACTGCAAAGAATAAAATATAAATTAATAATTGATTACATAATTTTATAATTATAGCTCAAAAACGAAATTGCAAATACCTTCTTCTGCATCCAATGCATGGGACAGTTTGATCCAACACTGCTAACATGTCTTTACAAGCTACCTCAAAAGATGCTCTTTTTTCTTCAAATGTAAGTAGATTTAGTTTTTTTGCAAACTCATCTACTTGTTTTCCTTGAACTAATGGGTGTTCTCGCAAAGCTTTTAGCCCACTAATGTCCATGACCATCTTAAAAATTTTAAATACAAGTAAGTAGATATTGAGTACTTTCATACAATCTTAGAAAATTAAGTCTAAAAATACAGTTTTTAAAAATTAAAAGAAAATGGTATTTTTGAAAGAAAGCAATGATATGGTTCAGAAAAATGCAAACAATTACTTGATCAAAACATAAGCAGTTTTAAGTAATGAAAGCCAAAGTACAACTTTCTAAGCAGAGAAAAGAAAAGCAGGAACAGCAGCGCATACTCGATGCAGGAAGAAAAACAAACATAGCGCGCTTGGACTAGCAAACAATGGATCCGCTAAAAAACAAGAAATCTCATAATTAGAATTCGACTCCTCCAAAGTGCTCACACCTCTCTCTCGCGCACATACGTATGTAGCACGTATATGATAGACATAATATCACGCAGAAGAGAAAAACAGTTTGTTGAAGAGAGCAAGTAAGCAAGAGAGACAGAGAGAGAAGAAGGTGTGCCAACGAGGCGGCCTATCTTTTCGTCTCTCTCTAACCCTCCGATTCCCAGAGGTCTCGAGGAAGCCCGCTTCTAAGGTTAAGTTCGCCACGAAGGCGGAAAACTGAAGAGGCAATGGAACCTTACGTAAATGCGAAAAGAACGAGAGAGAAGAAAGGGCGCAAAAAGTTACCCGAAAGGGGGTCTTCTTAACCTCCCAGATCCAGACTGAGCATGTAGTCGAAGAATTTGAGGAATGCAAGCATGCACTTGTAGTTGACTGTAACCCTTGCACTGACTTACCGCGAGATTATCGTCGACGATCAACGGCATTTGTTTTGGCTCGAGATCGGCTGGGTGATAACCGTGCCACATATTCACGAGTCTCGCCATTGCGCGGCTGTTTTCGTCCTATACTTATCGACTTGCCAAATGAACTATGAGTTTCCAGACTGTAGGTGCTGCTTTACTGCAACTTGCTGAACTGGGAGGATCCTAATCGAATCGAACCCTCGTGGATGCGTTCGTCGACAGTGCTGACGCACGAAATCACGGAAACGCTCTGAGCCTGATCTGATCGTTCCAACAGTTCTATGCTCTATGTTCTATCTCGAGGATAGAGAGTCTAGTTTCGGGTAGCACCACACAGTTTCATACATAAATTGCTATCACTCTCTCGCGTTGTTGTACTATACACGTCGCAGGACGTACGCATGCGAGCGACGCGACATCGGTCAGTTGGGTTGGGCTCGGGAGCAGTGTTGGTTAAAAAAGGATTCCAGTTAAATTCAAGTGACTGTCTCACTTTAACTCACGGTGGATTGGCGGCGGTAGTCCCCTGAATTTGCGCGCGGAATTCTTTTTTAACCAACATTAGCTGGTTGGGATTGGAAGATGGTTAGTCAGATCCCTAGATAGAGCTAAATATATAGAGATAGATAGTATAATTAAGGTTTGATTGGCCAAAATTACAGAATATACTATATTTCACATTTTGTAGTCATTTTTGAATTCTCAAAAAAGAGTTTAAAATAAATGCTTTTCGCGAACTCTTTATGATAACTTTCTGATTTATCTTTGCCGTCTGGGAATAATTTTTTCGATGATAAATCAATCATTTTAATATTTATGTTTATATTTATCCTTATCATTTCAATGATTTCCAGTAATATTTCACTATAAATAAATAAAAAATTTGTTGACTGATTTAATACGTAACTATATTATATTTACTTAGCTTCTGTTTCAGAGTAATGGAAACAGTAACTATACAAATCAGTGAATTTTCACGAATTTAAAAAAAGCAACGGTTATTGTTACTATTAATATTGTTAATATTAATAAATGATTTCTCTTTCTCTTCAAAGAAAAGATACAATTAAACAAATATTAGAGATTGGTCTATTTTAAATTCTTCAGTAATTCTTTTCGTAAAATGATGTACTACAGAAAATTTTAGAGATATGTAGCTTGCGTTATAGGTAAGGTACACTTAATTTGCAGCATTCAATTAAATATTTGAGGAGTGAAGAGTATAATAAATACGTTTGCTCTAGGCGATGGTTCAACTACGATAAAAAAAAGGACAGTAAAAAGGTAATTTTATTCTGAGTATTCTTGATTGGTTGGAAAGATTTGGGGTTAAGTATATTTAAAATAAACTCTGGAAATTCTGAGTATAAAGAAACTGGAAAAAAAGAAGTAAAAGAAAAAGTTATTACACATGCAACTTGCATGTGTAATAATTTATTGGTATTATTAAATTGATTAATATTTTAAGAATTTTTTAAAAATATTAATATTTAAAGTTTTATGTTAATATTTCGCAAATTAAAAGTCTGATGAGGTTTTATAAGGAAAGTTGGTATTTTTAGATCTTTAAAAATAACAGAGTAAATGTCTCTTTTTTAAAACTTGTCATTTTGTAATACAATCCAATTTTGCTTAATATTATTATTTTCCATACAAGAAATTTTATTTTTGACCATAAATTAAAGAATGATATAATAAAAATCTGTTTTCCACGCAATTTAAATATACTAATTGAGTTAATAAAATATTTTTCTCAGTAATTTTCGCAAGATTTGTTAAACAAAATAAATGAAAATTATTAAAAAATTACACAAGTTTAATAGAATAATTGTAATTTTAAATTGATTCTTATACTTGAATTTCGAATTATATTTCGAATGGCCTTCCTTTTAATTATTGTGACTAGAATTTTAATACCACTTGGACTAATAAATTGTCATTAATATAAAAAAAAATTCAAGAGAAAAAAGAACGGAGAAAAGTAATGTTCAAGAAATTTGGCAAAGTCTTTTTAGAACAAGCAGAAAGAAAGATTTAAAAGTGCACGCCTTCAAGCTTCGTAGCTTCTGCTAGTCTCGGAGCATGCGCTCTGTCGCGGACATTTGGGCGCATGCTGGCGCCGCGACACAGCCAAGTCACACGTCCACGACGGGTTGTTCCGGTTGTTCGTTCTCACTTGCTCGGCCATGATGTTGAGCGCCGTGTCGAAGGCAGCCGCTGGGGCCCTCAGGGCCGTCAAACCCACCCTTCTCCAACAAGAGTCCACCAAAATCGCTGGAGTACTCTCCGTCAACAGTGAGTATTCCCTTCTGCTGGCCCTTTTCCGCCAACAGTACCAGCGCGTGCTGCCGGTTCGAAGAGCATTCAATCCAACCCTTCCGTTCTCTCCCGTCGACTGCTTTTATTCTAATCCTCAACTCTTTTACAAAAGCTGCATTTCTTTCTTTTTCAGAAACTTTTTTCCCTTTTCTTTTCTCAATTCTAATTAGGAGACTCGTTTCGACTCGATTCGTTTCGCGAAAAAACCGTCGGCCCCTCGCGATTATATAAGATGTGTTATTCGACCGGAGAGGAGTGTGCGCTGCTAGATGGAACATGGCGACGGCATTGGGGTCGTTCGATTTCAAGTACACGAGCAGAGCTGTTTTTTTAATGAAAATTCCAGCTGTCATTCGAATTTTGCCCTTTTTTTCACGCTTGCTCGATTGATGTCGAAATTGCGAACTGCCTTTTTCGTCGGGGTCAAAACTGACCAAAATTCGTTAAAGCCGAAAGTCACTCAATTGATTGGATGTCGCGGGGGCCTCGCTACTGCTACTGTGCCTCTCGAGAAATCTCATTCGACGTGGTTCTTTTTGCTGAAAATTGCTGAAAAACTTGAGAAACTCGACATTTTCGCTCTCTCTGGTACTAAGTAGACCACTTAAAAACTTAAATAAGAGCATTATATAACTGTCCATTTCGGTTCATTACCTAACAGTATATATTGATCCTGGTTTACGAAAAATCAGTGTAGATTTAAATTTAAATTCAAAGTACGAAAGAACGGAAAGTGTGACGTTGTACATTAGTGACAACATTAAAGACGAACTTTAACGATAATTTTATTTTAAGGCCGAGAGTATGCAGCCAAACCAGCAGCGGCTACCAAGGGTGCTCAAGGAAAAGTCGTGGCCGTCATCGGTGCCGTCGTCGACGTGCAATTCGATGATGAACTTCCCCCCATCCTCAATGCCCTGGAGGTCCAGGACCGAAGCCCCAGGCTAGTCCTGGAGGTGGCCCAGCATTTGGGAGAAAACACTGTTCGTACAATTGCCATGGATGGTGAGTTTTTGTTTAATTTTCAGTACTCTAATTTCTGAATGAACATGTAATTATTTGTTATGCAATACTTATACTCTAGGTACGGAAGGTCTGGTTCGTGGTCAAAATGTTGCTGACAGTGGATACCCCATCCGTATCCCTGTGGGTGCTGAGACTTTGGGCCGTATTATCAATGTCATTGGTGAACCCATCGATGAACGTGGACCCATTCCAACTGACAAACTCGCTGCCATCCACGCAGATGCTCCTGAGTTTGTAGACATGTCTGTCGAACAGGAGATTCTGGTTACTGGAATCAAGGTTGTAGATCTTTTGGCTCCTTATGCCAAGGGTGGAAAAATTGGTTAGTTTTACTTCCTTAAATTTGGTTTTGTGCTCTACTCGAATTAAATTATGATTATATGAAAATAAACGATTTAATATCTTTATGACAGGTCTGTTTGGTGGTGCTGGTGTCGGCAAGACTGTATTAATTATGGAACTTATTAACAACGTTGCCAAGGCTCATGGTGGTTATTCCGTATTCGCTGGTGTTGGCGAGCGAACGCGTGAGGGTAACGATCTGTATCAGGAAATGATTGAGTCCGGTGTCATTTCCCTCAAGGACAAAACCTCTAAGGTATCGCTCGTATACGGTCAGATGAACGAGCCCCCAGGCGCACGTGCCCGAGTCGCTTTGACTGGTCTCACTGTTGCCGAATATTTCCGTGACCAGGAAGGACAGGATGTACTACTTTTCATTGATAACATTTTCAGATTCACCCAAGCTGGTTCTGAGGTCAGCATTAAACCACTGAAAAATTTACTAAAAAATTACAAAATCATTTGTATAGATTGAGTTTGTAGTTATAAATTTAAATGTACTATTTTAGGTATCCGCCTTGTTGGGTCGTATTCCATCTGCTGTAGGTTATCAGCCAACCTTGGCCACTGACATGGGTACCATGCAGGAAAGAATTACCACCACAAAGAAGGGATCTATTACGTCAGTACAGGCTATCTACGTACCTGCTGATGACTTGACTGATCCTGCCCCTGCCACCACTTTCGCTCACTTGGACGCCACTACCGTATTATCCCGTGCCATTGCTGAGCTTGGTAATTGAAACAATTTTTTTAATTTAATGACTATATTTTCTTTTGCAGGTATCTACCCCGCCGTTGACCCTCTCAACTCAACCTCTCGTATTATGGACCCCAACATTATTGGTGTTGAGCACTACAATATTGCCCGTGGCGTGCAGAAAATCTTGCAAGACTACAAATCTCTGCAGGATATTATTGCCATCTTGGGTATGGATGAATTGTCGGAGGAAGATAAGCTTACTGTCGCGCGTGCGCGTAAAATCCAGAGGTTTTTGTCTCAGCCATTCCAGGTATGATCAAGTTTTTAGCAAGTTCTTTCGTTACAAATCTTTTACAATACCTAATTCTAAATTTAATTATATGTATACAGGTTGCTGAGG
>UCOL01001640.1:0-34111 GCA_900474335.1 Ormyrus nitidulus
AGCCTGCACATATGTATATATATATATATATTTATACGAGCGGCGCGCGAATCATTTTTCCACCCGCGCTAAGTAGGTTGACGTGCTTAACTTTGTTTCGCATTTGAAGCGACCTGCACGCGGCTTGCTTGCATATGTATACGTGTACATAGGTATGCGCTCGTGTGGGCGTTAAAGCTCCTGCCGTGTTTTATTAAATGCAGTTTCTCCGGTTCCGATGCGATTTACGATGTGCGGCCTGATGATTTTATCTTGGGAGATTGAAGGAGAGTTAAATGCTTCGCGGAATAAAACGGATGTAATTATTGCTTTGGTATTGTTTAATTAAAGCCGGGTGGAAAAGTTCAGTTTTGTAGATGGTTTTTTATGGACGGAGGTGATTTCGCGCAAAAAGGTGGAAATCTATTTTTTTTTTATAATTTAAATGGCTGCCAGATACGAAACGAGGTAAAATAGCGGATGTTTATACGAGAGTATAAATATATAATTTACGTCACTTTAATACTTAAAATAACTGTAATGTATTGCTGAAAATAATTTATTTGCGTTTTATTGCGTTGGTTATTGATTCATGAAAGACATATACGAAGTGCATAAATCATATCTTTCATTTAACTATATGATTCTTTAAACACTGCGCTTAATTTTTCAAAGCATTATCTTTTGAAAAAAAAATGGTTGTAGACAGTTCTAATGTAAAGTTCACGCTTTGAAATAAAAACTTTACTGAAAAACAAAAAAAATCATAAATTAGTTATTCTATTGTGTGTTGTTTAATGATATTTTTTAAAACACTGTAAAAGGTACGAAGCAGAAAGTAATAAATTACTACTCAAGGAAATAAGAGTAATTTGAAATAATTATTATGTAAAGGAAATTATGATTTTTTATACAGTCATAACAATATTTTTTGCAACGGAAACAATTATTGCTTAATAACGATGATTAAAAAAAGGAAATTTTTATTTATTTTATGTACTGAATTCAGAATGAAGAACCGTTTTTGATCCTCCTGAAGCAAACCTAATTCATGTAGAATATAACAGCACATACAATTTTTCACTGTGAAAAAGTCGATAAAATGTAAAGAGGGAACTTTTATACTCCATTTTCCAAAAAGCGCTATATTGCCGTGCAATACGTTTATTGGATTTTTCGTTGGCGTTTTAAATTCTGAAATTACTTTAAAATTAATTTTTTGAAAGGTACGGATTAAGACTGCGAGAATATTATTTTTTTTTATAATTACAGCAGGTATTAATTTCAACTCTCTCAGGTAATAATTTCAACATAAAGCAATTTTCAAATTTAGAACAGCACATTTTTTAATAAAATTAATATATGTTTTTACACAATAGATAAATAGTTTAAAATTAGAAAATTTAATCAATAATTTTTACTTAACTTTTTGTTTTTAATTTCTAATTTTCTATTTAGAATTAAAAAAATTTTTTGATTATCAAAATTTAAATAATTGCGCTTGCCTAATCGGTAACGTGAAAATCAATATGGCAACGGTTTTTTGAAATATTATGTTGGCGAACTTGGGACGCGGAAACTCGAATGTTACATCTTACATATTCTGATACTAGCTATATGTGTCAGCTCGCGGAATTGATATGCTAAAAGTGGGGTTAGAATTTGATATTGTGACTCGCGCGAACTCTTGTATTGTTAAACTTTTGTTTTTATTTGTTAAATAAAACTTCCATACTTGCTGTTAATTTATATTGGATTTTTAATAGTTTGAGTTAAAAGCTTTGCGGTGAGTTTATGATGATATTTTCTAGTGAGTTATTGATTTCTAAAATAGAATAAGAATTTCTAGGTAGAGTTTGTTGACTACGATTTCGATTAATTAATTTTATTATTGTATGATCATTGAATGATTCGAACTTTTGAAATACATTTCCAAATTGGCATTGTTATAACTAATATCTTAAAATTTATTTAGTGTTTTGTGATAAAGTGCATGCAAGTATTTTTTTTTTCGTATTTCCTGCTTTATGATGTGCTAAATATTTTTGTTTATTGTAAGAAAAAGTAATTGTTTATAAATTTTTGTATTATAAATGTAGAAATAATTTGAAATTATTACAAATTATTAGAAATCTGCTCAATCTTTGAATAATTAAATAATTTTTAGTGAATTAACATAAGGTAATATATTCTACTTTTGTAATATTCTGAATAGTATTTCTAATTAATGGTTAAATGTAAAGAGTCTTTTATTAAATAGTACAAATTTAAAGGAATTAATTCTATAATCTATAATTAAAGTTTTAAGGTTAGGTCTCCTTCATTAATATTTTATGCTAAAAATATTGATTTAGAGTTAAAAGGTATTAACGTTTATTTTATTTTTTCAGATCATAAGACTGCTTCATTTCCATCACAAACATGGCTCTTAGAACGTATGGTGATAAACCAATAAGTTTTCAAGTAGAAGAAAATGGAGAATATTACTGCATTGGCTCAGAAGTGGGCAACTATTTACGCCTCTTCAGAGGCTCTTTATATAAACGTTACCCTGGCATGTACAGAAGATCCATTACAAATGATGAAAGGAAAAAGCTTGTAGAATTAGGTCTCAGTCAACATGTTCTTGCTTCAAGTGTTTCATTGCTTAGAGCAAGTGAAGTTGAAGATATTATTGAAGGAAATGATGATAAATACAAAGCTGTATCTGTGCATTCTACTGAACCACCAGCTCCAAGAGAAGGAAAAACCAAAAAGTCCATGTCGTGGGTACCTAGTTTACCTAACAGTTCACATTTAGATGCAGTTCCTCAAGCAACTCCTATCAACAGGAATAGGGTTCATAATAAGAAAATTAGAACTTTTCCATTATGGTAATAATTTCTTACAAAATTTTGATCACTAATTACTTAAATTTTTGCCAAAGAAATTCTTTATCTTTTCTGCTTTTAGTTTTGACGATACAGATCCATCTGCAAATTTGGAAAATGCTGCTCAACAAGAAGTTTTAGTACCTATTCGTTTAGATATGGAAATTGAAGGTCAAAAATTAAGAGACACATTTACGTGGAATAAAAATGGTATAATTTTAAACATACAATCAGTTTTAAGTTTGATGTATTTTAAAATTAAAATTACTCTTTTGTAATTTCAGAAAGCCTTATTACACCTGAACAATTTGCTGAAGTTTTATGTGATGATTTAGATTTGAATCCTTTGACTTTTGTACCAGCCATAGCACAAGCAATAAGACAACAAATCGAGGCCTTTCCACAAGAAGCTATTTTGGAAGATCAGAGTGATCAACGCGTCATTATAAAATTAAATATCCACGTTGGAAATACATCGTTAGTAGATCAAGTTGAATGGGACATGTCTGAAAAAGAAAATAATCCTGAAAAATTTGCAATGAAACTTTGCGCTGAACTTGGACTTGGAGGAGAATTTGTGACTGCCATTGCATACAGGTATATTGTGGAATATGTGTAATTAAACCATTTTCTGACTTGCAAATATGAGTTTACTAATATTGTAACATGTAGCGTGAGAGGTCAGTTGTCTTGGCATCAGCGCACATACGCCTTCTCGGAAGCTCCTTTACCGACAGTTGAAGTACCGTTCAGACCACCTTCTGAGGCTGATATGTGGGCACCTTTCCTGGAAACCTTAACAGATGCTGAGATGGAAAAGAAAATCAGAGATCAAGACAGAAATACACGGTGAGTTTAATTTCATTATTTTTATTTTAAGTATTTTACTAAGTATGTAGTTTTTAGTAAGAACGACTATATAAATAAAATCGATTTCTAAATAAAAATCGAATTTATCCGGTTTTTAATAAGATTTATTTGTTTATAATTTACATAAAATTATAGTTTGAATATGTATAAAAAATTTAAATATTTAAACGGTTCTATTATCTAAATACTTATCCTAATATTTGCAAACCAATCCCAATTTTTCAAATACTTCAATTTAATCTCACAACTGATTTGTTGCAGACGAATGCGGCGCTTAGCAAATACTACACCTGGTTGGTAGAAGAAGGGGTGTAGTTGAAAGTCCGGGGCGGAAACTTCCATTACCAATGTTAAGTAATGGCAGAATAGGTCATTTAAGTTTATTTTGCATATTTTCAAAAATAGTGTGTAAACTATAAAAATACTTTCGTACGAATCTACTTTGATAAGATTTAAATGACAATTTAGTATTATAATAATATGTTTAATAAATAAAAGAGGTAGTAATTTAAGAATCATTTTTTCCGAATCATGTATTGATGTGAAATTTTTTTTAAAAAAGCGTACTTTTTAATATATAGAGGATAATAATAATTTTATATATATCGAAGTACTTTGTTATGAACTACGACAACTTCTCTTGTTAGTAATTTAGTTTTGTAATTAATAAGTAAATATTTGTAAAAACAATTTATCTCTTATTAAAGATCTTTTAAACGAAATATTCTATTTAAATATGTTTCTGTTGATAATTTTACGTAAACCATTTAAAAATAAAGCTCATACAATAGTAATATTTTATTTTGTATTTAATACGCAATATTTGTAATGTTCAAGAATTAAATATTTATGTTTTTACAGTACTTTTATTTTTAATATTTTTAATTGGATCTTTTACTAAAAAAAAGAAATAATTTTAGATGAATAAAATACACTGGCTTCAACGACATTTTGTTTTAAGAAATATCAGTCAACAAATGAAAGACATTAAACAAAAATTTCTTATCAATGATTACATAGCTGGAAGGCTTTTAGAATTTGCACTGGTAAATTTCATGTTTAATCTTTAGTACCCTGTTATAAAGCTTCAGACAAATTACGTAAGTATACGGGAATTTATCTCCCACATGTTCATCATCACATGGAAACGTATACAGAAAGCAAATCGCATTGAAATCCCTCTTGTCTCATTTACATAAACACGAGACTCTCCTGGTGAAGATACGAACGATGCACGTTTTATCACGTGAAGTTATTACATTATATGTATTGCGGAATTGATACAATCATGCTGATAAATATTTGCAATCGTTTAAGTTTCGCGAATTCGGCGATGATTCAAGCTTCTTTATAACATAAAACCAATGTACATGTACGAAACTGGTGTTAAAAAATCGAATTTGAAGATGGGATAAAATAGGTCTGTTATTAAGAAGAGTGTAAATTGCACAAAAATTACTGCAGAATCAAACATTTCAAAAAATGTTATGTCATTGACTTTTTAATTTCATTATAATAATTGTAGAAATTATAATATGAATAATTTACATATTAATTTTCAAAAAAATCTACGTATTTATTACTAAAGAATTTAAATCATTGCAAAAATACCAGTTTACTGGTAAATCTATCAAAATATTTTCGCCAAATAGTTTAATGCAGAACAAATTAAAAATAAACATGACAAAATATTATGGTACGAAAAAGAAAATTCGGTTGAAAAAAAGTAGTTCATTCAAAGCTCAAAACGTTATTGGTCAATATGCGTATGCTAATAAGTATTATTTATGTGAACTGCTTGACCTCAGTCCGACAAACAGTTTCTGTTCCTGTACAATAGAATAGAATTTCTAAAACGTAGCAATAACTCGACGTGTTCAGTTTAGGAGTTTTCCTATTTGTCAAACAAGACAAGACGTAAAGATTTTCGAAAGTTGTATAACAAAATAAAATTAAATTATAATGAACATATCGATCCGCTTCCTATGCATAAAGTTCCAGGGAAAATTTTCTTTTAAATTAAATTGAAATTTGAAGCACCATTTTGAATTGTCTAAATTCTCTTGCTAAAATTTTTGTGAACTTTAAAAATTAAAAATTTGTTTTCTAATAAATAAAGTTATATAATTCTTACAAGAGATGTGGAGATGTTATGAATGAACGCGAGATACGTACTATCTCGGATTTTTTCTATCATAAAACAATTAAAGCCAATTGCACAAAACAAGTAATGAAATAATTAAATAAAATTAAATTTTATATTTAATTATTTTTGCTGTGCGGATTCTCAGAAACTACTAGTAGTAGTTTTATTTTTGAATTCATGTGACGTATTTAATATATTATTAGCATCTATCAAATTTATTTATGAATCCGTTTAATTACTATTTGAAAGACGCTGTAAACATTTGAAATATCTATTTTATGATTCAATTCGTGTACTCATTTATATTTTCGGAACAAGTCTCATCCCCCGCAAGCTTTCAAAAGTGCTTCCGCTTAAAAATTCAAAAAACTATAAAAGCACGCCGACGTTCTCAATTTCGTAACGAAAAAAAAAAAAAAAAACAGTCCAAACGACCATTCAAACCTGAACTCTCCTCTCCAAAATCCTACCCCCTACTATCCGTTTCGCCGGCGAGTTTCGCGCAAGCGAACCTCCTCGCCGGTCTCGAAAAACCTCGAGCCGAAGCCTTCGGCGCCGAGTACGCGTGCGCGCGCGGCTTTTTCGCGCACACGTCCTCTCTCTGATAAGACGCTCTCGCCTCGCGTCCAGTGGGAGCTCCGTGTGCTTCGCACGCACGTTTCGCCGGAAGGGGAAAGCCGCCGAGGCTTCGCTCGGCTCTCGGCGCGGTCGGCGACTTCAGTAAAGCCGCCGGGGCTCTCTCCTCTGCATGCCTGTGTCTGCGCGTTGTACTTGCACTATTAACGCAGCGCGTGCGTGTGTGTGTGCGCGCACGAGTCTCCGGCTTTCGCAAGGAGAAGGAAAAACAGAGGGAACGCACCGTCTGCTGCTACTGTGTGCGATCCTCGCCTGACTGATCGTCCGACCACCTCACGCGACACTCGCGCGCATAAACACGCCGGAGCAGCGCGTGTGGGTGTTCGATTTTGCTCGTTTCACTTCGAGAAAGCACGGTAAAAAGGACCGAGAGAGAGAATGGACGTGGCGAGGCTCGTCAACCGGGACTCGAGGAGAGCCGACCTCTTCCCCGGGAGGCCTTGGATGCGCGAGAACGGGGCCGCCGCCGCCGCGCCCGCCGGCAACATCGGCCTCAAGGGCATCGTCGCTGGTGAGTATACAGAGACTTTATTCGCGATTTTTTTATAACCTCCGGTGGCGAGGTGCAGAGGTGTGCAGGACCGCGTGGGTGGATATCGGGCTTTCGCGCTTTCGGTGATCGATGGGCGAGAGAGAAAGAGAGAGAGAGAGAGGGAGGTGAGTTTCGAAGATGATGATTGGCGCTTTTCGAGCGGACGATGGTTTGCACGGGACGACTCGAAAACCGGATGTTTTTGCGCGATTTTGGCTGGAGATATTAGGGGCCGAGGAGAGGTTTGATTCGGCTGATCGATTAGGCCTGCAATCTAGTTGCAAAAACGAGTCGAGGAAAAATGTTGCGAATGTTGATTCGAAATGTTGTTTCGTAACGCAATTGTGTATGAAAACGTTTCAACGAGCAGCCGGTACTTATTTTTCTTTTATTGTCGCTTAAATTTCAAACACTATTATGCGCGCGGAAGTCTGAAGTTGGAATCGATTTGTGAATTTTGAAAACTAATTTCGAAAGTGTAGCTTTATTTGAGAAAATGTAATATCGTTCAATAAATTTTAAAAGTAACGTTTTCAAAGAAAAACTAATCAGGTTTTCTGCGAAACTTGTTATAAGTGGAACGTGCCTTTCAGGAAACATTTCTAACGCATTTTGTAATCTTTAAGTTTAGTAGGTTTACTTAACAGAAATTGCACTTGTGACATTCAAGAAGAAGAAATCAATTTCCGGGGTTTAATTATTTGAGATAATATTTAATGAATAGTACTTTTAAATATGATTATTTTAAATTATATACATTTTAAAAATCTGCACGTCCGTCATCAGATTAATACGAACAATTGAACTGATTGATTTTATCAATTAGTAGACGTTTTATCTTTAGATTCTAATAAATTTAATCTGCATGTTAATCTTTACGTGATGCATAAAAGTCGTTGAGTAATGGCGTTAAGAAGTAGTTTACTTTAATTAATGAATGAGACAAATTTAAAAAAATTTTCGTACAACATTAAATTAATTATATTAGTACCTTCAACGTAGCAAAAGCCGAAACGTTTGAAAATAAAGAAATTTCTACAAATAAAAATGAAAGTTTCAAAATTTCTCCTCCACTCGACATCCGTATCATCAGACCATTTAAATTCCAGCACTTACGGCCGCGGCGTCATTTAATTTCCCCTCCCAGCGATTTTCTTCAATTTGCAACGGCTTCTTATATCCCCGCTCAATTTTCTCGCGACAATATCGCAAACTCAAGTTGATGACTACCCAAGTCATCGGCGATCGATGCACCGGTCGAGTGACACCTGTTCTAAAAATATATTATCCTCTCGCATTAGTCCGCGGCATAATTCTCCAGGGCCGGCGGTAATAAAAGCGTTACCATGTAACCGGCGCGCGCATAATGCTCGCACGCCGCGTGCAGCGATTGTTTTCTCGCTCTTTTTCTCGCTCGTCACTTTCGAAAAAAAAACAGGCGAGGAAAGGTCATCGTCGCCTGGCGCGCGCGCGCGCGCCACTCCGCTGACAAATATCGATTCGCAATTGGCTTTCCTTTTTTCTTTTTTTTTTTTTTTTGCTCGAGACGGGCACCTCTTCGGGCGGCGGCGAGCGGCGGTTTCACGGATATATATCTGCTAAGTCACGCGCCGGACTGAGGAGTTCGCTTTCGTTGTATATAGGCTCGTTTGGGGAGTGGAGGAAGAGTTTAGAAGCTAGATTTGAATAGGATTTGCGAGCAGTCGTTGATTATTCAGATTCGGAGGAGTTTAATAGTACTGTAGCTAATGTGATAGTATTGGGTCTACTAGTCTTGCCACTTAAATAATATAGCTGTGAAAGATCCGATTACTGGTATTCAAATCTTGGGGCCTCAAAAGCTAGAGTTACTAGGAGAAATTTACATTTTTAGAGCGGAAACTGGATGTTTATGTCTTAAGATATGTTAAAAAGGTAGAAAATTTTTTTTATGGAATTCTTTTGGATAGAAGAATATTTACAAGTGATTAAAGGCAATGCAATTTTCGCTTTTCCATAACACTGGGTTATTTCTGAAAAATGAGATATTTAAATTAGATTATTTTTTATTCTTATTTATACTTAATCTTATGTTAAAATTTACGGATATTTAATGTTAAAATAGTCAATCAAAACTTTCAGTTTCAATATGACTTTTGCTTTTTGCAAAATATGATAAAATAAATGGTCTGCTAAACTTTATTTAGCACACGAAGCTATTTTATTTTAGATTACAGTACAGTTAATAAGTTGTGTACAGCTTACGTTTAAAAATCGAGACACAAGTTCGTCCGACGTTATCAGTTCAATTCTCGAGAGCAAGCATGAATGTTTTGTATTGTTTCAAAATATTTAATTTTAAGATAAGTGGTGAATTAAAGTTGATAAACAGCGCCAATTTCATGAAAGAAATTAAACAAAAAATGATGTTTGTTTGGTCTTCTGAATATAATTTATTTATCTTCTTTATGTTTGTAATTTTCCAGAATATAAAAGTAAGCAAATTACTTTAAAATCGCTCTAATTTTTGTGAAAAAAGCTGAATAGAATTAATAAAATCCATTATCAGCATAATCAAACTCATATTTCTTGAACTGCCTTGATTAAGTTAAATTCACGACTTCCCTGCTGCAGCAGAAATAATAAAGTAGAACTTCTCAAAACTTTTTTAATTTATCAAAAAAGTATATAACTGAAACTTTTTTAATTTATCAAAAAAGTATATTGCTGCATAAAAAGCTTAAAGTTAAAACGAAATACATAAAAAATAACTTCCATTTCTCCGAAATCAGAAATCAGGTGTCTTTCATGCAAAATCAGTTATTCTTAAATTTAATACTCATTAAAAACTTGTGTTTATCCTCCCGTTGGTGCACTGCCAGTTCTATATAAAATCGAATGATGAATCAAGGGTAAATCAGGCCGAGTAACGCTGGTATTGTCAACCTGTCAGTCCGAACAAAACGTCGAATTTCACGAACATTCGTGCTTACTCCACTGTTTCCCGTCAAGACTTTTTTTTTAAAAAAAAAGTAACAGCCCGCGACATTCGACACGATTCGCTTGCATTTACAAGGTAGCGCAAATCGGAGAAAAAGGTTTCAGGGTCGAAAAAATTGAATGGCGGATTCAATTTCAATTCGGGCGCTCCGTCGTGCCATTATGAGAGTAGCAAAAATAAAAGTTTGCATATATGGCTTTTATTCTTCGTTCATTCGGTCAGCTTTCTTTTTATTTTTAGAGCTGCTTGTGAAATGATAATGTTTTAATTTTAGAGTATGCTTTGTTCCAGATGGTAAATATTTAACGTATGCTTTTCTGTGAATTCTAATATTAAAAAGCCCGCAAATTTCGTTTACGCGCAAATGGTAAAATTTATTAATAGTTGTTAAAAGTTATTTATTAAAGACCTGGATATTTTTGGGGCCGTAAAATCGTTAAGGAATTTTAAATTTATGTCAATAATTCATGAACACAAGTAATTTTTAGAAGAAAACAAAAATATTTATGTTTCTGTTTTGATTAAAATTCCCAAAGTTATGACTGGAAATTACTGTTCCTCCAAGTTATTTATAAATCTCGGAAAATTATTTTGATTTTTCAAGGTAGAAAGAAGCACGTACATGAAATCAAAATAAAAAATTTAAAAAATCAACGAATTCTAATTAGATATATATATCTCAAATCCGGCTTTCGCTTACCTCCTGGCGCAGGAAGCCCCGATATATCTCTAAAAATAAAGCAATCAATCCCCCGCGAAACTAGTCCGCGTCTGCTCTCTCTCTCCTTGCTCTCCGACGACATATCGAGCGCGCATCATCATCAGCCCTCTCTTGGTCGTTCCGCAGGTGGCATCACCGGCGGCATCGAGATCTGCATCACCTACCCGACGGAGTACGTGAAGACGCAGCTCCAGCTGGACGGCAAGGCGGGCGCCGGTCGCCAGTACGCCGGCATCTGGGACTGCGTCAACAAGACGGTCAAGAGCCACGGCTTCTTCGGCCTCTATCGAGGCCTCTCGGTCCTCATCTACGGCTCCATACCCAAGTCGGCGGTGAGGTTCGGCTCCTTCGAGACCGTTAAGAAGCGCCTGGTGGACTCCGAGGGCAAGCTCAACGTCCAGAATCGACTGCTGGCCGGACTGTGCGCCGGGGTTTGCGAGGCCATTCTCGCGGTCACCCCGATGGAGACGATCAAGGTCAAGTTTATCAATGATCAGAGGTCGGCTAATCCCAGATTTAGGGGATTCTTACATGGAGTCGGGATCATCGTTAAAGAAAATGGTGAGTCGGATGCGAGTCGTGAATACATCGCCATGTTAGTTGTAAATTGGGCTAATAATTTAATTATAAGAATGAGAAATATTTTTTTGTTTTGTCAAGGACACAATAAAGAAACAAATAGCATTAGCTTTGTTTTTAAAAAATTACAAAAAGGTCGCGGTGAAGATTAGTAAACCCTCGTAAAGTAATCACAGAGATTGACAAATCGAAAGAATTACTGGAAGCTTGCGAAAATTTAGTGTAATTTTAGTACATTTTCCTATAAAGTATGGTAATTTTGTTGGTTTTGACAATCAGTAATTTTTCCGAAAATATTTTTCTTCGAATATAACTTACATAAAGCGTATTTAATCTCTGTAAGTTGTAAAATAATTATATCTTCTATTACCTTTCAGGCTTCAGAGGTGTGTACCAAGGTGTGGTGCCTACGATCATGAAACAGGGTTCGAACCAGGCAATTCGATTCTTCGTAATGGAATCGCTGAAAGAATGGTACAGAGGCGGAGATAATAATAAACACGTTCCTAAGTTGGTGGTCGGTGCCTTCGGTGCAGTTGCCGGTGCGGCGTCAGTCTACGGAAATACCCCCATCGACGTTGTCAAAACGAGAATGCAGGTATATAAATTAAAAAAAAAAAAAAATCATTGCTTCCGCTTTATCGCAAATAAAATATTCTAATAATCTCGGAAATTTCCATAGGGTTTGGAAGCTGCGAAGTATAAAAGCAGCTGGGATTGTGCGGTGCAAGTCTGGAAGAAGGAAGGTCCGAGAGCCTTCTACAAAGGAACAGTACCCAGGTTGGGTAGAGTCTGTTTAGACGTTGCTATAACCTTCATGATTTACGACACGTTCATGGACATGTTCAACAAATTCTGGCCTTAGAGAGGAATTCACGAAGAGCGATTTATATCAGCCTATATTTTGTTAGGCTCCCGTAATCACGAAGTTACGCAATGACCTATGATCATTGCTTTTTAGAGATATTGTATAGAGAAGAACAAGGAATCGCTGCATTGTACGCGGTGTTTACCATACTTTTACAAAAGTATGATCTAGATTTTTGTTATCGAGAAATTGCCAATGGCGCCGATATATACGTAGAAGTCTTAAAAGTTATACTAGAGCAACTGTGCCATTGAGAGAATACTTTTGATACTGATGCTTTAATCTTTTGAATTTTTTTGATAAATAATTATTGATGACAGTTCTTTTGGAGTTTAAAAAACATTAAACGAAGAACTTTCTTCTATTTCTGAAGAAATACGAGATCTATTTCAATAACAGTAAATGATAATCGAAATGAATTTTAAAGCATCTGTACATAAGTGCTGGTTAACAAACTAGAAACCTCTGAACCAATTAACCCTTATATCAAGTGTTAACGAAAACATTTAATCATCAGCAAGCATAGAATACTAACATCATAATGGTTTGTGATAAAATGCGGTTTTTTTTATTCTTTTGGAAAATTGTATATGCACAAATCGCTAAAGATTTTATGAAGCTTTTATTAATGTTTTAAGTATTTTCTCGAATAGTTACTGGATTTGGTAGAGTTGATGAAGATTAATTTTTTTCATGTTTGTTAAATAATTACTGCGATGTTATATGTAGATCATGTGTAAAGATTTTAAAACACACAAGTAGTGATAAAACAGCAAGAAAAAAAAAATAATTTTTGTTAAAACAAAAAAAAAAAAAAAAAGGATTTGATTGATTGAAATATGCTCTAAAATGCAATCTTTTCTTTTCACGCTTACTGCCATGTCTAAAAAATTTAGAATACGTTAGAAATAAAACAGAATGTTAATATTCTAAAAACAATCATTCCAGCACAATAATTTTACCAATGAATATTACCAACAGATTTTATACAATTTCTTTTTGTCTCTACTATCCTAAAACTAGGCTTTTGATGATGCAATTTTTTGATTTATATATTTTGTTAACAGTTTTTTACAGTGTTTTCACATTCCGTGAATAATTCATAAGAGAATTTATATATATTTATATTTGTACCTTAAAGGTAACACTTTGTTTTTTCTTTGTTGATTTAATTACTGTAATAAATTAAAATCTCAAAAAGATCACAAATTGTATATTATGTATAACGAAAATTATATCACTCACAATGTTAAACAATCGTTTTGTAATTTATCCCAAAAAATTGTGATTCTGTACGTTGGTTTGCTTGTTTATTTTTTAAGACTAGATAATTTATTTATACTAAATGATGTAAATGAGTAAAAAGATGTAATGAATAGTTACAATATTGAAAAATCGTTTAAAGAGTTTAAAAATACAAGAGCAAAAATTTTTATAGTGTATTTTTTGAAAATATAATATTACAGTACAAATTTTAACACGATAAGTTTTTTAATTACAAAACACTACCTTTTACCCAATTTTTATAAAAACTATTCTTTATTTAATGTTTTCTTTTCAGATTTATTTAGAACGTAGTGGAATAACTTTTTTAAAATTTTAGACTTTTATTCTCAAAAAATAAAGTTATTATTAACACATTATTTGTACATTAAAATAATGTGTAAATAAATAATAATGTCTGCTTAATGATAATAATCGCGTTACATAAAAATTTGGTTATCTTATCCCACTTACATAACACTTTATTACGTAAAAAAATCGAGTTGAGAAAAATAAATTAGTTTTAACTTGGTAACTGAAAAAAAAAAATTGGAAAATGCAGTTTGAGAAATTCGTAAAAGTTGTCAAGACTTACGCAGTAAAAATATTTTTTTTTTATCTCATGTGTGAGCAGGCATTGTACGTGCGTTATAATTTATGTGACAAGAGAAAAAAGCGTAATACATTGAAAATGCAAAAAAAAAAAAAAAAAAATGTAACAATGCTTGATTATGATTTAACGAAACTTTATAAGTAATATTTTTAGCTTATTAAAAATAACATTAATCTCTTTTTAATTTTAACTTTTATAACAAATTAATTAATGTATATACAAGTTCTTTAAACTACAGATAAATACTAATCAATTCTAACTTCCTATTCGCCGGCGGAATCCGCAAACATATATTTATACCGAGGCATTAAGTTTAGCATTTTTTTAAATCGATATGTACCACCTTTCATTGAGAGTTTTCTTGAAATAATGTTTTTCAGCTTATATTTAATGGCTGGTTTAACTTTTCTTTATAAATTTTCACAAACTGATTTTCAACGAACTGATTTTATCGAAAACTTTTGTTTCAAGCGTCAAAGCGTCGCGTTCGAAAAAAAGGAAAAAATCTTTAAGAAGAGTGAGAAAAGATTGATGAAAGAGAAAGAGAGCGAGCAAATGACGGAGTAAGTGAACGAGGGACAGAAAGAGAGGAAAATGAGAATGGGAGGAGAAAAGAAGCGAGCGAGAAACAGTGAGAGAGAGAGAGAGAGAGAGAGAGAGAGAGAGAGAGAGCGCGAGAGAGGGACAGAAAGAGAGCAAAAACGAGCGGAATGAGTCTAAAGTTTAAAATGAGAAAGAGGAGGTCCCGTGGGGCCCCTCACCGCACATAAGACCCTTCCGCCCATCGAACCCCACTGTATATAGACATACTCCCGGCCTGTCTTGCTCTGAAATGGGCCCTTTTTGTTTAATCATTTATACCCCTCTTGCGCCTCATTTTTTTCGCCAAAATTAATTACTTTCTGGAAGTACGTTGGGACCCGCACGCATATAGGTTTTTGCGCGATCTTCTTCGGTGCAAATTTAAAGCGCTGCACAATATCGAGGACAAATATTTAAAAATTAAACAATCTTTTATTACTTACATTTTACGTGTTTATGCAGTAAATTATTCTTGGGCGTATACTTTTACATAAATCGATGATAATTTTGGATATCTGAAGAGTTAATTTTCAAAAATCAGGTATGAGCTAAATTTGCTCAAAATTCAATTTAGCTCAGAAGTACCCGATGAGATGATAATAAATATCTGCCTTGAATCATTAAATATTTTTTATGAGAAAGATAAACATGAAAAAATAACAAGTCATATTTCAAAAAATACTGAAATATTACGAGCGCCAGTATATTTTTGGTGCATTTAAATAGTTAAATAATAACTACTTACTCTATAAATTATGATAATATTATTTCTTACAAATTAATTGAAATCGTAATTTTATGCCCAATTATTTTGCAATAAACCAAATTAAATTTAATTAGCGACCGTTTCATTCTAATTACGAAGGATATAAATATCTCGGTTCTCCGCTTAGCAGGGGAAAGAGACTTTCATAAAAATCTACATTTCTCAGTTGAAGGCAGATGTAAAAATCCATTGCAACATTCCTGCACTCTATCAACCACATACATCGTCCGATCGACAATAAAAATGTTTTAATAAGAAAGGTACAGCCCCGTATCCCCGGCAGTTATCATCGAATCTCAACAATTAGCGCGGCATTTCGCGCATTCTCGAGCTCATCGTCGACAGCGTGCCGCTACTCGCTGGTAATATAATTTTCCTTAGAAATGTATAACGTTCCCAGCCGCATTGCATTTCCCTCTCTCCTTAAGAGGGGCCTTATTACAGCAGCAGCAGCAGCAGCGGCGAGAGAACTACTCTCCTCGCTCGAGTGCAGTCCGCGGAAAAAGGGTTAAACATAATTATAACGACTGCGGGGCCCGGCCTTACCCCCTATCTACTCTCTCTCGGTCTCTCGCAGGTGCCCCAGAGAGTTCCCCCCACTCCCGAGGCGGCGACGGGCCCCGAAGGGGGGACCCGGGGTCACATTCCAAGATGGCTGTGCCCGAGGAATGCAGCAGTGGGTGCCTCCTCCTCCTCCCTCCCTCTCTCAAGACGCCTGCTCTCTCGCGGTGCGCGCTCTTTTGAGCGATCCTATTATTTTTCGGGGCCCCCGAAAAACAAACGCGGCCCGGGCCCCTCCGCTTCGACACCTACCTGCTCCGAGCTCCCCACCGTACCTGCAGTAATTTGCGGAAAACCTGAAGACGTGGATAGTTATCCATCGCGCTGCCGCCGTCGCCGCAGTCGCTTTCTATATAACGCTGGATGCTGCGAGCGCGTGTGTATCTCCAGTGCTAAGTGAGTGAGTGCGAGAGAGAGAGAGAGAGAGAGAGACAGAAAAGTCGTTACACATCGGCCGCGCGAGAAAGTCGTAGCCGCGCGTTTTCTCGAAGCTCTCCGAAATGGAACGGCACTGTCAAGCTGGGCCTGATCTTGCTCGAGGCTGATGATAATGCCCACGCCGAAGCATGATACCGGCTCGCGTTGAACAATGTCTCACAGGGATATCTCTGAGGTAAGTTCTTACTGTTTGTATACACGCACACCTGTGGAGCGCCCGCCTTATTTTGTTTGCCGCGGTCTCTTTTGTTTTTGACCTGCATGTTTTGTATTACCTTTTCGAAACGTAAACTGTATGAGCTTGTCACCGTTTTTTAATTCGAGATCGGCAGTGAATGAAAAATATACATATACCTGCTGCCGCTGCTGCTACTGCTGCTGGTTTTGCTGTTTTTTGGTGGCGGTCGTGCTTTTTTTTGGATATGGCTGTTCCCGGTACTGAAATAATTTGCTGATGCACTTCCGAGGTTTTTGTCTTTTATTTGGAACGTAATTATAGCTGCGTCTTTTTTAGAACTAGTCCTTTGATGATGCGGTTCTTTATTTCTTATAATTTTTTTAAGTATTTGTTAACAATATTTTTGAAATTAGGAATAAAACGTTTTTTTTTTTTTTACTTGAGCTTGCACTCGATTTTTTAAATTTTCGTACTTGTAATTATTTTTTTATTTATAATAATAAATTTTTTTTTATATTAAAATAAAAATGATAAATTAAAAAATTAATATTTGTTTAAATTTAAACTATTCATCTTACTTTTTCTATCAGACTAAAATGGTAATATATTTTTATAATTAGTGCATAGTACTGAGAAACTATATTCAACTTCAAAATTTTCACTGATCCTTAAAGAAATTACATAACATAATTTAAATTTTATATAACCCAAGGTGGAGCCCGAAGGTTCGTCGGCCTTGGCTGCTGGATCCAGAGCACTGTTCCTGGAGACAGTGCGCAGGAGTAATGCAGCCTGCCAAAATGGAGACTATGCTTTAGCTGCAACCCTTTACACAGAAGCATTGGCCCTAGATCCCCTCAGCCATGTACTTTATTCGAATAGATCTGCTGCTCGTCTTAAGATGGGCATGTTTGCCTTGGCGCTGCAAGATGCTGTAAGAGCCACAGAACTCAGTCCACAATGGCCAAAGGTATTTCAATAGAATTATTATTTTAAAATTAAAATCTGTCAATAGGATAAGATAGTAAGGACCTGCAGTCAGTGTTTCATAAAAGTTAAGATTTCTTTTAGTTAATTTGTTTATATAAAGTAACAATTTTTTGTACCTGCACAGAGATTTCCAATTACTTTAATTAAATCCAAGTTTGGAATTCTCTCTGGAATATATTTTGTAGCTATTGATAAAAATTGAATTTAAATTGATAATCTTGGAATATGTAGTGTAATTTATGGAGCTAGCAATTGATTATTATGCAAATAAAGAGTAGCAGTATTTATAACTTTTTTTCCACAATAAATCATAGAAATAAATTATTGATGATCTATTTAAATAGCTGGAAAAGTTGTTTTTTTATAAAATAAAATAATATTTAATAGTAATTTATTGTTTAAATTAAATGTTACTTTGATATAAAATATGCCTTCAGGCTGTTCCTATTTAATCAATTAATATACTATTTTTTTGTAATATAAACGTCCTTTTATTGTCAAAGATTGCGAGTTTAAAAATAACTTGGAACAGGATTTTCTTCCTCCCTAAAAAACACCATTCACTTGCAGGCATACTACCGTCAAGGCGTAGCGCTGCAATGCCTGGGCCGCTACGGCGAGGCCCTGGTGGCCTTCAGCATCGGTTTAGCCCGCGATCCGAACAACTGTCAATTGCTCGCAGGGCTTGTCGAGGCTTCGCTGAAATCGCCGCTTCGGGTCACACTGGAGCCGACCTTCCAGCAACTGCGCGCAATGAAGCTCGACGAGTCGCCCTTCGTCGTCATTTCCGTTGTCGGCCAGGAGCTCCTCGGAGCTGGACAGTACAGAGCGGCTGCCGGCGTTCTCGAGGCTGCACTCTCCATCGGATCTTGCAGCCTCAAGTTGCGCGGTAGTGTTTTTTCCGCGCTGTCCAGCGCTTATTGGGCCCTTAATTCGCTGGATAAGGCTATCAGTTACATGCAGCAGGATCTGGGTAAGTGATTTCTTTGCCCAAGTGATCAATGTTGATATTTAAACAATTTTCTTTATTGTACTATTTATTGATTTTTTATACACAATAAAATAGGCTTTACAGAATTAGTTAGTTATATGTAAGGATATAATTAAGGACATTTATTTTAAAGTATAGAGGTAATTTAATTAGTGATACGTAATCAACTTATGTGATAAAGCGTGAAAGTTATTAATCATTTATTTAATTAACGATAATTACTGAAATATGTAGTATCCGTCTTTATCTTTCGGCACGTTTCGTAGCTAAAAAAGAAAATTCTTCAATATGCTTTTTCATAACTGTGATACAATTTCTGTCATTAAAAGGCTATGATCTAATTTTACTTCCAATTTTTATAATTTTTTTTTAACAAAATCATTCATCATCTCAATGAAAATGGTGCAGGAGTTGCACGATCTTTGGGCGATACGCAGGGTGAATGCCGAGCCCACGGAAATCTCGGCTCCGCGTACTTCAGCAAAGGGAGCTACAAGGAAGCCCTAACAGCACATCGCTACCAGCTGGTGCTAGCCATGAAGTGTAAGGATACGCAGGCCGCAGCCTCGGCACTGACCAGCCTCGGTCACGTGTACACTGCCATTGGCGACCTGCCGAACGCCCTCGCTTCGCACAAACAGTGCGTCCAGCTTGTTAAACAAATTGGAGACCGACTACAAGAAGCCAGGGAAATCGGCAACGTCGGTGCCGTTTATCTTGCCATGGGAGAGTTTGAAAGTGCCGTGAGTATAGGGAATTTATTGACTGATTTTTAGTTTTAATTATTGTATTTTATTATTGCTTTTTTGTCGATGGAAATGTTACTTAATTACTTGATTGCTCAGGTTGACTGTCATACGCAACACTTGCGGATAGCTCGTCGTTTAGGAGATAAAGTAGAAGAGGCAAGAGCTTTTAGTAATTTAGGATCTTCGCATCATTACAGAAGAAACTTCGGACAAGCTATGACGTATCATGAAAACGTCTTGAGAATTGCGCAAGAACTAGGTGATAAAGCTATTGAAACTAGGGCATATGCAGGACTAGGACACGCAGCTCGGTGTGCAGGTACCGAATCGTTCATTTTTTATGCAAAAGCGAAGAGTAAAACAATTACTTCTGTTTTATTTATAATTTATTTTTAGGCGATTTGCAACAAGCAAAACTTTGGCATCAGCGACAGTTAGATGTCGCGTTAACAACAAAAGACAAAGTAGCAGAAGGTCGAGCTTGCAGTAATTTAGGAATCGTGTATCAGCTCTTAGGTGAGCACGATGCCGCGCTAAAACTACACCAAGCTCACTTGGGAATAGCGCGTGCCCTCGGGGATAAGGCGGGTATGGGCAGGGCTTACGGCAATATCGGTAATGCTTATAATGCTCTTGGTTATTACGATCAGGCCATTAAGTACCACAAACAGGAGCTGACTATCAGTAAAGAGGTAACGCATAATTCATTCGTTTCATTAATAAAACAAATGATAATTTGTAAATACATTTTAACTACAATAATACATTAAAGCAAATCAACTTTATGAAATATTTATTGTCTATCAGGTGAACGATCGAAGTTCAGAAGCCAGTACTCATGGTAATTTAGCAGTCGCTTATCAAGCAGTGCAGGGCCACGAGGCAGCACTGCGTCACTACAAAGCTCACCTGGCTATTGCGCGAGAACTGAAAGATGTAGCGGGTGAAGCTTGTGCCTTATTAAATCTTGCCAACTGCCTGTCATCACGGGCCCGTTTCGAAGAAGCCATACCCTATTATGAGAACTATTTGATGTTATCTCAGGAACTGCATGACGTCGAAGGTGAAGCCAAGGCCTGCCATTTCCTAGGCTACGCGCATTACTGCCTCGGTAATCATCGAGAAGCTGTTAGGTATTACGATCAAGATCTGGCTCTAGCCAAAGATCTGCAAGACAAGTCCGGCATGGGCAGAGCTTACTGCAATTTGGGTCTGGCTCATCTTGCCCTAGGAAATTTGGATACAGCTTTAGAGTGCCAAAAGTATTATTTAGGTATGATGCTTGTTAAAATAGTGTTTTAAGTCAATAATGAACAAAAATTACAAGAATTTTCTTTACTTAGCCATAGCCCATATGACGAAGCATTTAGCGGGTAAATTCCGAGCACTTGGGAATATAGGTGATTGCTTCTTACGACTCGGTGAAATTGATGAGGCCATAAAGATGCACCAACGCCAGCTGAATCTTGCACGACAGGCTTCTGATCGCAGCCTCGAAGCCGCTGCCTACGGCGCTCTTGGAATAGCACACCGTACAAGTCGAAATCTTGATAAGGCACTGGGATTCCATACCCAAGAACTAACATTGAGGCAGGAAGCGTCTGACTTAAGAGGCGAATGCAGAGCTCATGGAAATTTAGGAGCTGTGCATATGGCTCTGGGACAATACACGCATGCAGTGAAGTGCTACCAAGAGCAACTGGAAAGAGCGAGAGAACTTGCTGATTCGAGTGTTGAAGCTCAGGCACTTGGTAAATAATTAATTATTTATATTTTTAATTTTGTTTACAATTTTACAATTATTTACACTCAAAAATATTCGTTTCTAACAGGTAACTTAGGAATAGCCAGACTCAATATGGGTCATTACGAAGACGCAATCGGCTATTTTGAACAGCAACTTTCGACGCTTGAACCTTTAACGAATAACACGGCATTGCTCGACAAAACTCGTGCTCTTGGTAATCTTGGTGATTGTTATGAAGCACTTGGTGATCCTGAAGAAGCAATCAAGTGCCACGAGCAGCAACTCACTGCTGCCATACGGCTCCGTAGTATCAGGGATCAAGAGCGCGCATACAGAGGCCTTGGCAGGGCAAGAGAAGCTTCAGGAAATTATCAGGAGGCACTCGTATGCTTTGAAAAGAGACTCGTTGCTGCTCATGAGGCTGATAGTCCTGAATCTAGAGGTGCTGCTTACGGGGATTTAGGTAAATTATTATTTAGAAATTTGTAATAATAAACCAAAAATCTTTGAAAAAAAAATGTCTTTTTTTCAATTTCAGGACGAGTGCATGCTGCTCTTGGTAATCATGAACAAGCAGTGAGTTGTTTGACCCATCAACTGGCGCTCGCCAGAGGTTTGGGTGATAAAGCTGCAGAGGCTGAAGCAGCAAGTGGACTTGGTGCTGTTCATCTATTGATGGATGATCCAAACACTGCTCTGAAACACCATCAACTTGAACTTTCGATAGCAGAGAGCTTGGATGCCGCTGGATTGCAGGCGAGAGCTTGTGCAAATCTTGCAGCAACTCAAGAGGCACTCGGTCATCTTGAAGAAGCTATTAGACTACAGGAGCAGTCTCTCAGTCTTGCAGCGGCAGCTGCTGATTTACCTGCAAGAGCTGCAGCGTTCTCAAGTCTTGGACGGCTTCATCATTTATGCAGTACGTATTTGCTTTACAGAATTAGCACTTTCATTAAAACTAAAAAAATCCTGGGCAAAATGTGATTAAGAGATTTGTGTAAAATTAACAAAAAAATAATTGTAATCTATTTCCAGATGATCTTCCAAGAGCTTTAAGCTATCTACAATCTGGCCTGTCATTAGCTGAAGGTTTAGGTAGACGCGACGAAACAGCGCGATTACGCCATCGATTGGGTCTCGTGCATTGGGAAGCTGGCGAAGCAACGATAGCCGTAGAGCAGTTAGAAAAAGCTGCAAGTCTACTCGAATCTTTGGATCCAATACCAGGCTTAACTTATGGAAATCAACAACTATATCAGCCTGGTAAAGCTGAGCTACTTTCACAAACGTATCGAACGCTGCAAAAAGTACTTGTAAGTCTTGGGCGTAATGAAGAGGCACTAAATTGGTCTGAAAGGTCAAGGAGAGCAATAAGCGAAAGTGGAAACGAAGAAGCATCTCATTATTCTGAAATTATCGATAGGCAAAGGGGAGTTGTATTATACTTTAGGTAAGATGTCATTATAATTTAAAAAAATTTTTCAAATTCTAAAAATTATATTTTTCATTTAAAATTTTTAAACTTACAGTGAAGTCGATGATGATCTTCATGGGTGGTGTTTGGCACCAGGCAGAGGCTTATTACGTTTCAATTCGACTAGTTTGAGTGGTCTGAGCTTGGAAAAACGGGGCCTTGAAGCCCGAGAAGCCTTACTTCTAGGCGAATCAGCGACCGACTCGGGAACTCTTGATGATAATTGCTCTGTTAAGATTCCGACACGCGGTCATCATTTGAACGCAAGTAGCTACAGTTTGAGCAGTTTGTTTAGTGTTGGTTCAGTCAGCTCACGTGCTGGAAGCGCACGGTGGGCTCAGCAAAGAGGCGGACCTGTCTGGCAAGCGCCTGCTGCCTTGCAAGGACTTTATGACCTGCTTCTTGCGCCATTTGAAGACTTGTTACCACAGCCTAGAAGGGAACTTATACTTGTCGTCGAAGAGTCGCTTTATTTAGCACCGTTACCAGCCTTACAAGCCGGTCCTGGTTAGTTCGTCTATACTAGTTTTTCATGCTATTTTGCTATTTTTATTTTCAAAAATAATTAAGTGTTCAAATTTTATTATAAATTTTTTTTCATTCTAGGCGAGGACTACCTTTGCGAGAGATTTTCTTTACTGGTAGTGCCATCCTTAAGTGCCCTTAAAAGGAAATCCAAAACGCCAATGCCAGAAGGCAATGCTACAGTTGCTGCTTTAGTAGCCGGTAATCCTTCAATCCCTGAAAAAGTGCGCGATGAACATGGATGGACTGAAAGCGTTTCATCAGCTGAAACTGAAACAAGTATCGTAGGTGAACTGCTAGAGACAAGACCTATAGTCGGTATGTACTATTATTAGTCGGAAGAAAATTATTCAATTTCATTTTAGTACTAATTAAATAACTTTTAAAGATCATTTTTTTTCTTAAAAATATTTTATTAATTTATCACTATTTTTTCTAATTTCTTTTATTGCTACAGGTACCGAAGCTACTCGTACCACAATATTACGCAGTTTACCTGACGCCGAATGCGTACACCTTACAGTACCAGTATTTTGGGCAGGTTCTGATAACAATAATAATCCAAGCCTTGCTCTCACTGCTGAACAGTGTGAAGAACCAAGTGAAAAACCTGAATTTCTGCTCGATTGTTGTGCTGATATAATGCGTCTAGCAGCTCGTTTAGTAGTTGTCTCAAGTAGTCATTGGAGTAATGACGTTGCTACTACTGTTAATGTCAAAGGAGTGCAATTGATGGCCAAGGCATTGTTGAACTCTGGTGCTCAATGTGTTCTTATAGGCATGTGGCCGGTACCTCCAACTGCTGGTAGTATACTTTTGAGAGCTTTTTACAGTGCCATGCTGCAGGGTCAAAGGGCTTCCAGAGCTCTCGCTGAAGCCATGCAGACGGTTCAACATACAAGGCATTTTGCTCATCCTGCCAATTGGGCTGGTTGGCTGCTTCTTGGAGGTGATACAAGATTATCTAATAAGGCAAGACAAATACTACCCACAGCAAACTTACAGTCAAATAGTCCTCAAATGATTTTATAAAATTATACCATTTCAATTTTAGGTGGCATTGATGGGTCAAGCGTTAGCCGAATTATTACGTAGTGGACCAGAACAAAGTCGTGACGCATTGCGCGTAACTTTGCATCTCGTTGAGAAGTCGCTGCAACGAATCCATTGCGGCCAAAAGAATGCCATGTACACAACGCAAAAAAGCATTGAAAACAAAGTAGGCTCAGCCACGGGTTGGCGAGAGCTCCTTATGTCCGTTGGATTCAGATTCGAACCAGCTGGTAACGGGATTCGTCCTTCGGTCTTTTTCCCTCAAAGCGACCCCGAAGAGAGGCTTACTAGATGCAGTGCAAGTTTGCAAGCTCTGCTTGGTTTAGGACAGGCATCTTTACATGCACTAGTCCGACTGTTGCAGGTAAACTAAATATTCTTTCACATTAGCATATTTATATTAGTAAAATAAATTGTTTTAAATGGAACAATTAAAATTTTTTTATTTATTTAGTCACCAGAAGCAGCTGAAGACGTAATAGCAGCGATGAGAAGAGCTAGTTGTGCAACTGAAGGTCAAGAAATCAAACTTCCGGTGCGAGTTTGGCGAGCTGCTGGTTCACACGAGCTTTTTGCTAGTTTAGGTTTTGATCTTATGGAAGTTGGGCAGCTGGAAATCACTTTAAGAACTGGCAAGCAAGCATCCAGGAGATCTGTACAATTTGCTCTTCAAGCCTTACTAGCGTTATTCGGTAACAGATTTATTTAAAGATTACTAATAATATTTATATTTTATTAAAAGAAGCATTTTTTGGTGAAAATAGAAGGTGAATTATTCTGTTTGTAATTTTTTAGATACACAAGAAGCGCCAAAAAGTCTTAGTTTAGATTCAAGCAGTTCTATGGAAAGTTTGGCATCTGTGTCACAACCTGATAGGGGACTTTCCGAACGACCTCGTCTAGGCGGTGCATTTGCTAGTTACGTAAGACATCGAGGAGAACCAGACGGTAAAACTATGGAAACCCCTAGTTTATCTTTGACACGTCTAAATTGTGAAAAAGATGAAGGTAAGCATCAATTAATTTGAACCAATTTAGCTAACAAATATTTTTGTAAAACTTAAATTTATTTATGTTAATTTCAACAAAGATCTTACAGATGAGAGAACTGAAAATTTCTCGGCCAGTCCTCCAACACCTATGACTTTAAAACATCAGACACGAATTCGTAATCTTTATCCAGAACAATGTGGTCCACGGCCAGGTTCGAGTTCCAGTGGCTCTGTTACTGACTGGGATAATGGACACAATACTGTTTTACGACGACAACCATTGCCAGCTTTGCCAGCGACCGTCCTTGAACGATTAAGCGTACGTACCGAACTCGGAACCGGTACAATCCCTTCCTCAAGGAAATTAGCACCTCAGGCACCGTCTAGTAATATCAACAATAGTAACACAAACGACAATGAATCTGTAAATAATCAAGAGTCAACACAAAACTCAGAAGCACCGCATCATCATCATTCTCACACTAATATAAGAAACTTGGCAACATCACTTACAAGTCTGACACGTGAACTTACACCCACGATATCCGACGTTTATCATGAACGTAATCTCGGCTTAGGTTTAGCACCATCGTTGTCAAAACTTCTCGAAGAAGTAGGAGGCTGTCCTATATCAGAAAATGAAGAACAAATAGAAATGATGGGAAAGACCAGCATAGTTGGCCACAGCCAAACCACGAGTTGGTTACAAAACGAGACGGAACTCTGCCGCAGAGATGAAGCTGATGGAAGATCTATCGCCGAGTCTCAATGCAGCGCAACAAGCTCCAATAAGATACGCAGAAAAGCGCCACCACCTCCGATATAAATTTAGTTTACGGAACCGGGGTTGGAATATAAGATACCGGTGTTTAACAGTGGAAGTACAAAATTTTTTACGGCTTATGTGATTTTTAAGAGACTTGATACGTAGCTCAAGTACAATTTTTTTAAGCAGCTCTTTCAGTATTTTGATTGTAGAAGTTTCAGTTATTTCAATCTTCGCTTCAAGAGCTTTGTTTATTACTGTAGTTTTCTTTGAGGATATTTATGAGTATAAATTGTATACCTTGTTGTAGTACATTTGAAATGACAGGAATGTTTCAGGAACGAAAAGTTTTAAAAAAACTTGTGATAAAAATGTTTTTATTAAAGCGAAATTGTACAAAAGTAGAAGTACAAAAAATTATTATTTATGAAATTTTACTTTGTTAACTAATTTTTTCAATCATGTTTTACTTAACGTACAAATCAAAGCATAATGAGACATTAATGAATTAAATGTTGAAATTTAAAAATCAAATTAATATAATTTATGATTATGAAATTACGTTTAATAACTAAAATAAATAATTTTCTTAATTCCTGCAGCATTTCAAGATTACTTTAGCACTTTAGTGCTATTGGGCTAATAATTCCTCTGGTGGGGAATAATAGTAATCTGCCATTCATTTCTATTGAAATAGAATTGCTCTTTAAAAATTATGCAATGTTTAAACTTTTCTTGAAGATTAAGTATTTTTAAAATAAATTTTTAAATAAATTTTTCCATCAGGGTTATGGTATGGGAATGGTAATAGCAATGAAGAAACATTTTACACAGTCTATTTCAATATTTGAAATAGATAAAATACACATAATACAGGTTCATTTCACTTAGTGAAGTAATTATGTGATTAATATAACTGTGCCGTCCACATTTTTAGTAGAAAATGTATTATATTGACTTCATGTAAGATATTACTTTATGCGGATTTAGATTAAATAAATTGGTTCATTTTAGAATCATTACGCAATGCCTATTTCTTTTTTCCTGAACAAATTTATTTGCTAATTTTATTAATCATTTTTTAATAATAAATAATAATTTTCGACACATGGGAGAAAAAGTTAATTCTCGGAAGGTGAGTTTACCGCCCGAGCGAAGCGATGGTGATAATCACCGTAGTCCGAGAATCATATTTCTCACGTGTGTCGGACAATATTTTTGATACAAGGGGCGTAAAAACGGTTTTAAAACATTCTAAAATATGTAAAATCGAATTTTACGCACCCGTATATCGAAAAATAAGTTTTAAATATAAGTATTTTTTTAGTAATTAACATTATTTAATAGTAAAAATAAGCAAAATTTATTTTTACAATTTAATTTATTGATAAATGCATAATTTAAAGGTTTTAAATAATTAGTTAATCAGAAAGTCACTTTTAACACTGAGTTATAAAAAAATTTAAATTAGTTTTAATCATAAAATGTTAATACAATTTCAAGTGACCAGTTACTTGATCAATAAGTTCACATGGCCCTGGACCTATTCCACATACTGTCCTGCTACCAGGTGCTACTTGTGTCTGACCCGCATCACGAACAACATTTGATAACAGTCCTATATTTTTTGCTGATTGATGCAACTCCAATAATTCAGCTTCAGTCTCGCACTAAAAATATAAAAATGAATTTTTATTTTTCTCTCCTTTAAGTTTTTTTAAAACAAACAAAATTTAATTTGAAACTCACTTTGAGTGCAATTTTAGTTTGTCCACAACTTTCCCACGATTTTAAAACTTGAGGGTGTCTTTTAGCTTGTTTATAAGCAGCAACAGCTGCATGAGCACACTGTGCTGCAACTTTGCCTTTTCCCATTTTCAAGTCATTTCTAACAACCAATACCAATTTCGAATAAGTATCTTCACCATCAAGTGAGCTAGATGATTCACTGTCATCATCATAAGTCTAGAAAGTAAAATTTATTCAAAATATATTATTATTGCAATAAACATATTTAAAATGCATATTAATTAAAATCCATATTTAAGCTTACTATTTTGTTACTATTTTGTTTGGCTATAGGTTGTTCTTTCCTCCTGAAAACTTTATATAATCCATAACTAATAAGAAGAGTCAAAGGTACTGTTATAGGTGAAGATTTTAAATAATCTAAAAGTTGAAGTAAACTATCCATTTTTTAATATAAATATTATAAATAACCTAACAACGAGCAGGTAATGTTATTTTTACCACGTTTTGAAGATGATGTGTATTCTAAGTATTCTAACCTCTCTTACGAGTTTAGCGCGGGGAAATAGATTTGAAAATAAAAAATAACTATACAATAGAAATTTTATTTGTTGTGGATTTGGTAATGTTTTTATTTCAATTTAGAGTTTTAAAAGAAAATTAAATAATACCTTATTATAATTTTAACAAAATTTATTTTTTTTATACAGAATATAAATATTTTTAAATATTTTTATGTACACGATTTAATAGAAATTTCACACTCATTTATTTTCTTAATTTATAATAAGAAACACTTTATTCTGGTCTAAAAAGAGGTTCAAGAGTTCTAACAAATTCTTTTTCAAAGTGTTCAGTGGAGAATCTGTTGACAGATGATCTAGCAGCATTTCGGATAGTATCTTTTTCTTGCGAAGTCATTTTAATAATGAAAGCTAAGATTTGAGCATATTCTTCAGCATCTTGTGCTAAAAATCCATTTTGTGATCCAGCCTGTGTTTCAATAATATCAGCTCTGGGTCCACCAGATGCATGAGCCACCATAATTAATCCTGCAGCCATACATTCAACAACACTGATTCCAAAGTGTTCATTCCACATTGTGTGCAAACCAATAGTTCCTTTCTGAAGTGCATTAATTAGTTCTGCATATGAAATGTTTAGTTGAAATTCTACATTTTCATCTAAAGCTAGATGTTTTGAGAGATCTTGCATGTCTTTGACACGGACTTCATCTTCATGATTACGAGTTGAGCCAATTAATACCAATCGGATTTTCTTCCAAGTATCTTCATCAACTATTGATCTTAATTCGTACATAGCTCTAAGCATGAGTGGATGATTTTTTTCTGGTCTAAACTGGCCCACTGAAACTATTCGAATTTCATCACCTTTTTGATCATCTGACAGTAAAGGCAAATTTACTAATTTTTCTATATCACAAGGGGGATAGATGCGATGAGTTCTTAAGGAACACTTCCAAATTGAGTTTATGTGGTCTTCAGTCCATGAAGAATTTACCATTATAGTATCAGCTGTTCTACCGACAACTCCATATAAAAAAGCAAAAATTTTATAGTACAAAATTTTTGCTGCTGTCAAAAATGGATTTCTAGCTATAACTTGACGATTATTATGAACAACAACTCTTCTGTAAACATGTCTTAACATATCCATTGATATTGTAGGATAATGAGTATATGAAGCAACCTTACATCCTCCAATATATTTGAATAAAGGATAAGTAAATGCATATCCCATTGTATCTATAAAGATATCTGGTTGAAGCATTGAAAGAGCTTCATACCCTAGCCAGAGAGAACCCATGCTTTGGCCTAGCAGCGTAAAATAAGGATACATTTTACTTTCAACCCATTTCCTTTGAAATAAGTATACAAAATTCACATTATCTTCTACTTTTATGTTAAATACTTTCTCTACATTATTTAGAATTTTATCTCTGTCAGCATCTAAGTCTCCAGTATAAATATAAATCTGTATATTGTCAAATTTTGATTGCAAAGCTTGCACACCAGCCCAGAGAACTCTTTCACCTCCTCCTCCAGCATTGCAGTATGGATGAAAAATTCCCACAATTTTATTGTCATTATTTTTACGTCTTTTTCTAAATTTTATTTTTAAATATACTACAACAATCAAAGGAATGAAGACAACACTCAATACAATACATGATAATACTAATTCAATAATTTCAATAAAATCAGACAGCATTATATATGACTTGTTGGAAGTAAACTTTAAAAGTTAACCAATCTTAAATTGTTTTACGTGCTAAATATCCTACCATTTCTCTGCAACGTTCTGTTTAGTCTTATCATTTATATTAAGTACACGTAGCAGTGTAATTTGTTCAGCACTTGCAATCTCTAGTTCCTTCTACGTTGCGTATGTGTAAATATAACCTCATTTTAAGTTTAATGTTATCATTCTTATTTTATACATAGATGTCGCTTTATAAAACTTGTGCTTATATATTGGTAGGTAATGTAGGTATACCAAAGCCAATATAAATGAAAAAAAAAAATATATATATATATATATATGTATATATAGGTATGGAATTTATGGGATTTTTTTCGTATAAAGAGAAATAAAATTCATTACAACACATTAAAATTGTATTTTGATTATTCAATCGTAATAGCAGTAATTCATTACAGAAATTATAAATAGGAAAATATTTACATGTAAAACATTTGCGAAAATACATATTATAAGACAATTGTATATAATTAAACAAGATTTTTAGTGCTATGAAAGTTGTATAGAACTATATAATACATTAACAACATTTTAATGAAAATATGAAATGGTAGACGCGGCCTTGTTTAACTCTTAGTAAAGTGGCTGTGAGTTATTAACTAAAGTATTTTATCACATGCCAAGACACTTTTCATTTTAGCAGAATATTTTTCTTATATTTTGTTAAATATTTTTATAATCTTTTTCTGTTTTAGGCCATTTTCAATGGTACAGATATTGTTTTTTTTTATAAAATTATTTAAAAAAATTTTTAATAATTACTTAATCTCTTATTATTTTAATAAGGAATGTCTGTTTGCATATTGGCTTTGGATTAGCAAACGGAAGATATAAAACTTTCTTCATCATACATTAGAGTAAAGTAGAAAACACGTAATACAATATGAACGCACGATTAAGCATTTAAAAGCCATATGAAGGCATTATCAAATGTTTTATTATTAAAGATAAAATTTCTTGTATATATGAAAATAATTTCAAGCACCTAATTTTTGGCAAAATTTGGCAAATTTCATAGATTTTTTTAGAATAAAAATGATTTTTTTAAATTGGTACACATTTCAATAGTTTTTGTAAGTAACATGAATTTAAACAAACAGGAATACTTGAGTTTTGTTAAAATTCTTTAAACCTTCAGATTGAATACCATTCCTAAGAATTGTTCATAATGAATTGTAATAACACCATCCAGATCAGTATCATAATGTCGAAATGCTGCAGTGAGAGTCTAGAAAGAAAAATTAAAATTTTTATAACATTACTATTTAAAAAATAATTGTTAATTATAATTTCATAATATTTAACAAAAACTCACATGTAAAACTACACAGCATTGAATAAAATCATCAAAATATATTGTTCCTCTGCCACCTCTATCATACTTGCGCATAAGAGTATCAATGATTGTGTCAGATAGACGGTAGCCAAAGTTTACTAAAGCAGTTTTAAGTTCATTTCTATCTATGTTTCCACTGTTGTCCCTGTCAAATGATCTGAAGCAATTTTGCCAATCTGTGACATATTTCCAGAGAGCTCCAAACTCCTCAAAACTAACAGTGCCAGAATTTTTTTTGTCGAACATACCTGAAGAATTTGTGTCATTGGGTTTGTCAATATCAAACATACCTGCACGAATAAAATTAAGCAGTAGGCACATATAAACCAAGAATACCTCACTGTACACAACCCAATTAAATAATTATAAATAAAAGAAGCTATTAAAAATTTTGTTAAGTTTTTTTACATAATAAAGGTAATGTAGTATATACCAATTTGGTGCTTTGTTAAATAGAAATACAATTATATTTTATTAACTTGTATTTTGAACTTTAATACTTAAAATGAAGTATTAAAGTTCAAAATACAAATTTGAATATGAAGAAAAACCAAATAATTTATTTATTTATTTATTAAACCAGACTTATTTACAAGTAATTATGACATGTAAACATTAACAACATATAATTATTTATAACATTAAAGTTATATTATTTACATTTAATTAAAGAAAATTTGAATTTACTAAATTGATTAAATTTAAGATTGTAAAAAGTTTATGAAACAGTAAAGTAGGAGCATATTAAGCAATATTAAAATTACAATATTAAAATAACTTGTGCTTAACTTACCAATCATTAAACGAACTGTTTCTGGGTTGAAAGGTGTCCATGTTCCATTAGAAAGTGCTTGTTGCAATTCATCAGCAGTAATTTCTCCCGAATGATCTTTATCAACTCTGTAATGAATATTTGTATTAATTAGATTTATATAAATACATTTATATTGAAATAAAATTAAAACTTATTGTAGCAAGACAATAATAAGATAACAAGAGTCAGTTGATTGAAATATCACTAGTAAAAAAAGTAAGAAAAAACAAATTTTGTTTAAAAAAACGTATTTCACAATCCAGAAAAACAATGGAAAAGTCTAAAAATAAAGATTATGTGGAATTTCATAATCTAAAGTTCATTGTCCACAGATAAATGATAAGCGTGAGAAGATTAATTAGATCAGATGAATATAAATCGTGAATCATCCATTAAACCAAAGGCCACGTCAAGAGGTTACCTATAGAATCTCGCGCAATGCAACTAGGAACGAAATTCCACTCGTACACACCTTTGAAAGACATCCCAGAGAAATTCGCGGCTTGGCATCGGCGAAACGAACGACATTTTGTCGGCTGCTCTTCCTACTTTTCTGCTCTTACGAATAAGGCAACCAAAAACTTTTGTTATCCGGTGACCTTGGCGCTGACTACTCCCACACTCAGCACCGGTTTTTCCTGCGAGAAACGGTACACAGGCGGAAAAGCCGTACGCTTTGCGACTAAACGCGGTAAAGGTATCGCCAACCCAGTATATAAAGGTTAATCCCCACCAGGTGGCGCCTATAATCAATTGTTCTATATTTACTGGTGTGTGCGGTGTCCCATATAATAACTATGCGCAAATATGAAAAGAATGTGCTTTTTTAACGGAAAAATCGATTTGTACTGAATATCATACATATTTCTGGGTTGTATTTGCATTTGTTGATGTTTTTCCATTTCTAATTGTGCTTTTTAGCAGGCTACAATTTGCTTTCAAGTGGATTGCGTTAGCTTTCAAAATCGATGCAATGACGCGTTTATGTTTACGATTCACCGTATGACGTGAGATAATTTGGGAAATCCCTCCAAGCCACCCTAGGGTTGAAACTAAAAATAATTTTTGTATTATAAACGGATCTAAATATAAATGCAATAAAAAATTTCAAAATTCGCTGAGACTTTTCAAAAAACTTTTGTATTATTTACATGTATATTAACACATAATCTGCTACATGTTAAAGAAAAAGTATTTCTAAAAATTATCCGCGTATTAAACTTTAATTGAAATTTTAAATAATTCATTGCAATAAAGTATACAAAGATAATAAGTTTTAATATTATATAAATTATCATTTATAAAAAATATAATAACATACGTAACATAGAAATAAAGTCTTGTTCAATCAACCGAAAATTAATAAAGATTTTTTTACAACTTGGAGAAATCTATTCTTCGAAACTTTTTAATGATAAGCTTTCATAATAATATTTTACAATTTAAAATGTCGAATTGCCAACCTAAGAGAAGCATAATGCACATAAAGCTGTAAGAAAATTATGCAGCACGCAGATGTCGCAGTCGTATTATAAGAGTGCTTCACAGCGCTTATGTACTTTGTCCCTTACCGGTACTTCCTACGTTATCTCGGACTGGTTCCCCCTGAATTTAGCTATAGGGTATCCCAAGAATACATTGGCATTTGGCAGTTGGCACTGTCAGTTCACCTTCACAGTCAGCGCTGTGAAAAACATTTTGAGCTGCTCAGCTGTCTCACTTCTTCCCCGCGGGTGTTAGCTTTTTCATTCTCGACTGCCGCATTGATCCCACGTGGTCGATCGAATCAATTAAAAAATATTGTGAAAGTATGTAATACTTTTTTAAAAAAAAATTTGGTTTACTTGTTTCGATAACTGATTTTAAAAGTTTTTAAAGTAAGAGATTTCTTACTTTACTCTATCAAACCTTTATAACAGATTACGTTATTAAACATAACCATTTATTGAGAATTTTTGTAAGTAAATATTATAATTATTATCAAGTTTTATTAGTAGTACAGAATAAAATACTACGCCGTGATAACATCATAGTTGTCATAATTTGTATCTGCTATATCT
>UCOL01001641.1:0-34114 GCA_900474335.1 Ormyrus nitidulus
GGGGGGGGGGGGGGGGGGGGTAGAGGGAGATTAGAGAGGCGCTCTCGGCCATCTGCCTCCTCGCTCTCTTTTAAACGCTCGTTTGCTCCGATGGCTATTTGATAGCGGGGGAGAGAGGCGAGACACACTTTGTGCGTCCGGCGCGGCAGCGGCTGCCTTCTTTTGTCGCTCCTCTCGGCTACCGAGAAGCAAATTAGAAGCCGTGTTTGACCGGCGACCGGCCCCGGCTATTTTTCGCGGATGATGTTTCAATGCGCGCACGGAGTCGAGGCCGGCTGAGTTACCTCTGTTTGAGCTGCGCGGTTGGTTAGGCGCGTCGTCATGGGTAACGAATTTTCGGGGGATAGTCTCGTGGAGGTAGAGACTTTTTATTATGGATGGAAAAAAATGGGGAAGAGAAGGATTTTTTTATTGCGCCGATGGAGCTTAGGAACGGGAAGGAGATTGAATAGCTCGAAAATGGAATTCACAGTGCCACCGGGAAAGGAGAATCCTTTGAACTTGATAAATGATCCTTTGAGAACTATCATTCCCTCCGGATCTTCATTAGAAGTTAATGTAATTTCGCGCCCTCTCGAGAATCCCATTTCTCAAGTTCCACGTGACGAATCCGGATTGATGCATTTATTAAACCATTTCCGTACAAAATATCTCCTTCAAAATTTTTCGGCCACGTCATTCGGCTCTCCATCGTTTTCCACTTTTTGGCTTCGTTTCCCTCCGCGCGTTTCCGGCAGAAGGAAAACGTGGTTTTAATGGAGAGGGAGGGATGATTCTCTTCCCCTCGCGGAAAAGGGAGGAGATTGAATGGAGTCGGTAACAAATTGATCGTCCTCGAATCTTTCCTGATCAGGAGCGATAGCACGAGCAGTTTCCGATATCGAGAGTCCTCTGTCGCTGATATCGACACTGCGATTACGTCCATTGGTGGACTTTCTTTTAACAGCCCTTCCTTTGTTGAATTTTTATAGAAACTCACAAGTGGCGTTAAATTAGAAAAGTAATTGGGATGTCACCGAATAAAGGGATTAGAGTCCACCGTCGTCAGTGCTTCGGAGCAAAGAATTGAGGTCGAGGAACTCAATTTTTAATTGCTACCTGCTCATTTTCGCAGTCTCGTTCTAATTACTCCTAAAACTTCGGGCTCGTTCAACAGCGTGCAGTTTTACTCGTCGTAAAAAATCAGCTTTATTACGCAAATTTTACAGTCAATTGCCCAAGCCTCCGGTTAAAAAGTAAAAAAAAAAAAAAAAAGAAAAAAAAACTGCTCGCCCAACGGCTCCATCATTCACGCACGACAAACTCTTGAAACAGCTCTGCGTCCGATTCAAAAATCAATCACGGGCAATAAATAAAAGCAAATTAACTCTTTTCCCAAGCGGCTTTCCCGTATAAAGCCGGCTAATTACGGAATTTCGAATTGCCGGCACAATTTCCCCCCGTCGTCGAGCTCGCAAATTAATTCCCCACCGTTCGGCGGCAACAGTCGCGCTCACCTCGCCTCTTACCCGCACACACGCACGTAAAAGGCGGCGGCACTACCGAGAAGCTTGCGCACGAAGCCGGGCGCGCGCGCAAAAAAAAAAAAGAACGAGTCTCGAGTGTCCACTTAAGAGGAAGAAGAAGCGGTGGAAAAAAAGTCGCAGAATCCGTTGCATAAGGTTAAGCGCGCGGGCTCGAGAGTGCAAGTCGATCAATCGAGCGGCCGCCTTTTTCGCGCACCGCTCACTCTCTCTCTCTCTCTCTCGCATGCAGGCTCTCGAGTGTGCAGCCTTCCCCCTTCGCGCTTTTGTGTACCCCGTAAGAGATGCAGGGCCGTTGTGCAATTAATCGTTGCGCCGACGGAGACCCGGAGACGAGTCAATCGCCCCCCCCCCGATTAAACTCGAGAAAAGTGTTTCGCGTAATGTACGTGGAAGCGGAGCTTGAGTCGACGAGCCGATGAGCGAGAGGCGGTTTTTGCTACCGTCGAGGGAGCGGGAATGTCTCGCGGCCGGTTGTTATGTATGCCTGGATGTTCCGCAACGGTGGAGATCGCCGGGAGTCGCGACGGTGATTTGGCGACAGAGTTCATCTCTCGACTCTAGTTGTTCCTGCCTTCTTCGTTTATAGTCTTTTAGCTTGGCGAAAGAACGAGCAACAGTCGAGCTACGAGCACTCTTTTTTTTATCCTCGTCGGTGACGCTGCATCGATTATTCCCGTGAATTAAGCTTCAAGCACAACACGCAACCGGCAGGTAGAAAAGAATATCCGTTACGGCCCCGAGGCCACAAGCTCACCCCGACGCAGCCAGCAAAACAAACAAACAAACGTCAACTCGCGACCGGCCTCCTCTCGCGGTAATCACCGCTCCGCATATCGAATCTGCATAATCATGAGAACTTTCTCCTGCCCGCACGCACATCCTCGTGCCCGCAATCTGCCGAAAAATCCCACGAAAAGCAGCAGCACCTCGATCAATCGACGCGTCGCATCAATCAGGCCGGATAGAGAGGCGCTACGCCCCGCGGCCGATTAAAGCGTAACCCCTTGGCGCTGAGATCTTCCCATGCACCTTCCTCGGGCACGCGAACGCAGGAACGGGCCTGATTTACGGGCCGCGGCCGGCAGGTAAAAATCGGAGAGAGAGCGAGAGAGAGAGCTGGCTTCGTCGCGCTAAAGGGGTGAGTGACCTACCCCGGAGACGAAAAACTCGGCAGCGGCTTTACGAGTCGCAGGGGGAGGGGGGGGGGGCAACAGCGGAGCTCTCTTTTACGAGCCGAGCGCGGATAGCTCGTTTGAATTTCGCTCTATGGGAGAGAAAGACGAGCTAGGACTGGAAATGTGAGCGGCATGAGGATGCTGTTGCATCGCGAGAGAACCCGATGCCGCTGCACTCTCGGCCGTTTCTTCGGTCGCGCCGATCGGTTCTGGGCCTTTCAATTCGAGCTCGTGTCTGCGCGTGTGGACTTTTGGGGTGGCGAGGACAAAAACGCTTTACGGCCGCTTTTATTCCTCGGCGAGGCGGTAACAATTTTTAATGCCGTTACGCAAATTAATATAAAAAGATAAACATACAGCGAGAGAATGTAACGGCCGGTGGTGAATGCCCGCAAATTAAATTCTATTAAGCTTACTCGGCGCCGCTAAAACGACATCGCCGCGCTTGGAATAAGCTATTCCCCGCACACGAATTTCACCTCCCGAAGAATCCCTCGTTCTCTCCAACGTCGAAGTCGCGGCGAGGCGCGAGCCGAACGGCAGCAGCGCGCGAGAACCGCGCGTTAGTCGGGTGGGGGTCAGGGGTTCACGGCGCGGCTGATATTTTCCACGCAATTCGCGAAACGCCGCTGGAATCTCCTCTCGGGCGCCTGCCTTCTTTCTTCCCCCTGTAGCCGTGCAGGGGAATTCCAGCGACGACGACGCGCGCGGCGCGTTGTAAACTTTACGAGGCGGGAATTTCGTTCGCGAGCTGAGCGGACCTCGCGAGATTAGAAGCGCTTAGAGAGGTAGCTTCGGCAGCTCGCCAAGTGTCGGAGGGGATTGACCGCCGTGTCGGAACGTTCGAGGGAACTCAATATGTAGCTCGGATTAATCTAAAATTCACGAGCTTAAAACACCTAATCTCAGCCTTCGAAGCTCTCTCCAAGAAAATCCCGTAACCTCGCCTTCCTTTCCCCTCCCGGCCGATCCATCAAAGCCTTCGACAGATCATAAAACGGTCTAATCCGCCTTCGATCGCGCACGCAGGCGCAACAGATAGCGCTCTCTCTCTCTATCTCTCTGCCCACGCGATCGAATTTCGGCGGTGTATTCGCGCAGGCAACCGCCGCGCCCACGCGAGTACGACCCCCCCGCCGGCCTTGACCTCACCGCGCGCACCGAGCCTTGACCGACGGAGTCTCGGGGGCGCGGGCGCCCAATTACGCGGACGCACGGCCTGCTCGCGCCTCGCTCCAAGTGGTTTTTCGGGAATATTGAGAGCTCGATTTTCTTTGGGGTCTTTCGCCCGTGTATTCACAGTTGGATATCTTGTTTCCGATTTAGGGTAAATACAATTTTTCAAATTTCGCTCGGATCCGTTAAATGGTTGGAAGCTGTGTTTTTATTTTTCTTCTGTCCTAAGTAAACAATAACAGTCCGCCGCGAAGCAAACGAAAGTTACACGGTCAATTATCCCAGTTTCCATAAACTCAGATCATCAATAAATAAAAGTCTAATAAACCTCACTCGTAAAGCTCCGCTCGTCAAACGCACGAGAAACCGCCGTCTAATCCCACCGATCCCCGTAACGTCCTTAAAAAAAAAAACCGTTTGATCATCGCAACTCCTTCGTAGCATCTCCACCCATTATGTATAAATCGGCTCCCCTCCCCAAACGGCCCGTGCAACGATCAATTAGCCTCTCCCCGGGCCGTAAAAAGCCAGAGCGATCGCAGCGTCTTTCCCTCCAGCCGCGGCGTCTCGAATCGGTCGATTCACCGCGGGGGACGACCGCCGCCGTCGTTCTCGAGGCGCGGACCAAGACGGCACAGCTGTCGAAGCGTGCGACGGGGGCGGATATTCGACTGTCCGCACGCCGGCCGAGTGTTGGCCAAACACACACACACACACACAAGAAGGCCGCCTGCGAGTATGTTTACGGTATACGTTTTTATTTCCTCGACGGCCTTTTGTGCGGTCGACCGGAGCTTTCTATGAGCGCGCCAATTAGGATGTTACGCGATTTTGGGGCCGCTGCGGGTTCGGATTGTTGGCCCGCTGACGGTTGACTTGTTTATTACTCCTTTTTGGGCAGAGTTTTAAAGGTGGCTGATCTTCGGAGCGGGCGGCTGCTCGGATTTTTAAATTGTAAAGTATATTGATCTTTTATTAAAGACTTTTATATATAAAAGCCAGTAGGTCACTTATTTTGTCAAAACTTGTACGATTGCATTTACTTCGTTCGTGGGAACGTAACACCGATAATTCAATTTCTCTGCAATAAAAGTTTGAGTATAGGAAAATTTAATAACGGTACGTTGAAAACCGTACACAATAAACGCTTGTCCCCCCTTTATCAGAGATGACGACTCGGAAGCAAGAAGAGAAGTATAAGAAACACGCGACCGGGCGAACTTCCCGAGTAGCCCGGAGAGAGAGATCGCCTTACGCCTTCTTCCTCGAAACTTTTCGAGCCACTCTCGAGATACGAGAGAGATGAGAGAGCGGAAGTTCATTTCTGCGGGGCGATGAGACGTCTTGATGCCCGCCCTTCTTCGAATCAGAGCGAACGTTATATATACTAAAGTCGTTTACAGCGGCGATTATTCCGATTGTAAATCGAGCAGATGCGCGAAATGAAGTCATATAACGCGCTTTAACATTCGTTCCGCCGCTGTGTCCTTCTGGGAGTTTTGGTGAAAACAAACATTAAAAAAAAACTGTAATTGCTTTTAAAAGGGATTACCGCGGACGCGTGAAGTCGTTATAAACGATCGATCGCGCATTTTGTTCAATGACCGCACTCCGCGTCGATGAAGCTATAAATTCCCGGTTCAAAAGGAGGAGGACCATGTGAACTTTCGCGCGGCGAACGCAAACAAACGCAGGCGGCCGTTGCTGCCTCCCGAACGGGATCCACATTACGCGGCGAAAATGAGTTTCCATTGCGCTCCCGTTTTTCCGGGGGCGCCTCGTCAATAACACTTAGCCGGGAATTAGTAACAGAGATTTCCACTCCCGTCAACATCCCTTTGTGCTCGGCGCCGTAAAAAAAAAAAGAGAGAAAAAAAACACACGCCGCCGCTGGGAAAATTCGGGGCCTAATGCTCTTTTTACGACTCGCGCAAGGATTAAGAGGGCAGGTACGCCGCGCGCCGCGCTTCGTTTTTTCCCCCGAAAAGCGCAGATTCACTTGACAACTTTTCCCGGGAAAAAGCGCGCTTTTAAATCTGATTATCTTTTTAAAAAAAAAAAGGAGTGCCTCCTCGTCGCGGGGTCGTTATCCTCGATCGTAAAAAAAAAGAAAAGAAAAAACAGCACAGCAGCAACGTGAGAATTAAAAGCGGGATCTTCTCACGCGGGAAACTCATGCGGGCGCACGAAAATCTTCCGAGGGGTGTCGCCTCCTTTTTTTTTTTTTATCGCTCTCGACCGGGGGGAAACTCCGCTCCGTACTTGCTTCCTTCCTTTTTATTAACGATATCAGCGGCCCGGGAAAGGGTGCACCTAATGGAGGCCGATTTGCATAGCTTTCCCGGAGTCTCTGCTACCTGGGGGCTTCTTTTTTTTTGTTTTCACACGCGGTTTTCCGCGTTGGCAATGCTTTCCTTCGAACGAACGTCTTTCGGCTCCTCGGAGGCCTCCAGGGAGACTGTAACGGACAGAGAGGGACGGAGGGTTAAGGCTAATGGGACGGGAGTAGGCGGGGAGAAGAGGGACGGCGCGCTTTCTTTTCCGAGGGATACTGTTTCGCACTGGTCCATTGTCGTCGCTCGGCGGGAAGAAAATATTTCGTCTGTATTGTTTGCGCGGGAGCTGGAACTTTTTTAATTAAAACTTTGGTGAAAAAGTATGCTCACTCTTCCGTCCGAGTTAAAAAAATGTTCAAGCTGAAGGGGCGAAGAATTAAAAATCAGCGTTTTCGCAGCAGCCGCCGTTTCCATCGCGATTTCCGTTACTCCGCTCTCGAGCCGCAGAAAAGCGTCGTTTTCTCATGCGGACCGGCGCACCCCATCAGCGGTGAAAAACTCGCGAGAGCCCGCTCACTTGTATGTACCTTTGAAAAAGGAAAAAAAAAAAAGAACGTCCCTGAAAGTGGCCGTCGATCCCGGCAATTTGCATGAGTTTTCGCAGCTGAGGCACGGAGGGAGAGAGGCAGAGCTCGTTAAAGACAACGGATTTCGCACGCGCGGCTCTTTTTTTTCCTTTCCTTCCCCCGGTGTATGTACACGAGAGGCTGCGCGCGGGGCCGCCTCGCGAGAGGGGCTTTTAATTTCAGGATTGCGCCCCGCGGCGCGAGGCGTGAAGTGCCCCGCGCTCTCGCTCGCTCGCCGCGGGAGCGGACTCGACGGAGAGAGAGAGAGCGATTGATACGCCGCCGAGCTGTTATGACTTTCAATTAATCGCGAGTGCGCGTATATATTCCAGGCCTGGGTTTTTTTTTTTTTTATTTTGTTTTATTTTCGAGATTACGGACGGCCGACCTTATCGTATATATTTGCGCCGAGGGGAAGGCAGGCTGGGTGAACTATTTTAGCGCAAATGGATTGATACATTTTTGCGGGGCGCGGGGTAAAGCAAGTCGGATCGTTAGAGGCTTGTCAATCACGCGGCTCGGGGAAAATTCTCTTCTTTATATCCGAAGAGCGTTTTATGTTAAATAGAGGAACCAGTATACGTTATCAATGTAAATTGCATCACCGCGGGAATGAAAGTAAACTGGCACGCAGAGCGGCCGTAAAGGAGGAAGCTCGCCCGAAGGATCACGTCGGAACCGGATCGCCTTTAGATAGCGAAACTTTATATCCACAAACACGCCATTAAGTAAATCGCGCGGCACATAAACCCGGACTCGGGGCCGCGCGTGTCATCTCTTCTTTTTCGACTCGTTCATCAGTCGGGAATGCGGTTACGATAACCGCGCCGTATCGTTATATCCGGCGCGCGAGAGCTTGCGGCCGATGCGTAACGGTTTCCAAGCGGCGAGAGGCCCAATATTGATATAGAAGCCCTCGAATCGCCGCGGCTCGCGCCGAGTACAGTAATAAGGAGAAAGTTAATTGGCGCGCGCGCCGGCCGCGGCGATGATAGCCTTTAAAAGGGAGGCGCGCGCGCACCTGTTACACCCTAATTCATTAATTTTCATCGAAACGCGGCGACGCGCGCACCTCTCGAGAGGATATATATAATCCTTTCACTTTTCATCGCAGATGTCGGTCAAAATATGGAGCGCGCCGATCGCCGGTCGTTGTGAGTCGAGAGGCGCGCGGAATTATTGCCCCCGTCGATCGGACGTTAAGGCGGTTCTGCCGCGGAAACGCGAAGGTGAGTCGTTCAAGGATTCTTTATGGGTGTATTAAATTCAATTAAACGAGAAAGGTGCGCACGACGGCGTCGGCCTTTTCAGGACTCAATTGAGCGTAATCTTAATCGACTTTTTTTACGGCTCCGAGCCCGCAAAAATTATCTGCCCGTATTATCTATCGTTTATGCAAATTAAATGGGTTAGATTGTTAGTACTCTAATTTCGGTGGACAAAGCGACAGTTTTTTTTTTCTTTTTATTGACTCGAGTTTCAAAACCCTACCTATTATTCACTCACTATTTCCATAACAATACTTTGGTTGTGCTTTTAAAAGTCCGTCGAATTCGACTGAAAATTATACCCAAGACTCAAAACCCATTGTATTACCCTCTCTTCCCCCGGCAACCCTTAAAAATTTCCCAGCAGAAATTCCAAGGCTCGCCGAAAGCCTCCCTTCATAATCCGCCTACGAACAGCCGCCGCCGACTGTCTTTTCATTAAAACTGAGCCTACCTCTTTTTCGACAGGAGGCTGTAGGACTCCTTGGAGTGGCTGACGAGCCGCATGCGCATCTTCCTGGCGCGCTCGCCGATCCGCTTCCTGCCGATGACACCGCCGCTCTCGACCACGGGATTCCAGATCATCGCTTGAGCCTTGTAGCCGACATGGCTCCGGGCGGCGCGAGCGGTGAGCACTCCGCGCACCATCCAAGCGATTTTTAAGGGGTGCCTGCCGATATCGCTGGAGATCGGCGCGCACTCAGCTCATGACACGGTTCTGCTCTCTCTCTCTCTCTCTCTCGCCGAGTCTCCCGAGGGAGGTGTGTGGACAACGGTAATCTCGAACGCACGGCTGCTTTTCTCCAATGTATATATATATTCACTGAACACGCGCGGGGGGCGAGTCGAGGCGCACTGTTACGATACACCGTCACCGCCGGAGTCTCCGTCAGAGTCCACGTGAGTGTTCGCGCGCGAGAACCAGAGAACGGGAGAGCCGGAGGCGGCTGCGGCGGCGGCCGGCGTGTGTCGACGGTACGAGCGCGCGCGCGAGTATGAGAGCGAGAGAGAAGCCGAGGGGGCCGCTCACGCACACGCACCGCCGCGAGAGGGGAGGGGGGAGACGGCCGAGGGGAGGCCTACTCGGGCCCTACATGGAGTGGGGCGAGTGTACGCGCGCGCGTACGAGGCTTTGCTCTGTGCGCGGATTTCTCTCGGGGAAGGAGAGAATTTTGAGACGAGGCTCGCGAAGCTTATCGCGACGATGTCCCGCGGAAGAGGGTTATAATCGCCCGATTTTGGGAGGAGGAAGTTTCGGGTATGCAATCGCGACAGTGCAGGATAAAAACTCATCGTGCGTTCGTCAGATTTTTTTTTCACAGTTTTCTGGGTATTCTTATCGATTCGCCGACTGACCGGTGATTCAGAAAATAAAGGCCGGTGGCTCGATCGAGCAGAGTTTCTGCGATGACTTTTTCGAGTCAAACTTTCTCCTCGATCGAGAAAAGACGATCCTTCTCGGAAAGCAGGAGATCCCGCGGCGGCGTCGAAACGATCCTCCGGCGCGATTCCCGGCACTCGTCTCATCTACAATTTCCATAACTTTTCAGTGCCCCGGCGGGAAAAAAGCCGCGCACGCCTCCTCCGGCTTGTCGGCGCGGTAAGCTCGGAATTTACGCTCGAAATTCAGCAATATACGACAGATAAACAGCATAAATACGGCGAGAGAGGGAGAGAGAGAGAGAGAGAGAGCGAGCGAGCCCGTAAAGAGAGTTAAAAAAGCTCTCGGGCGCGGAGCGCGCCTCGAGAAGGGAAGGAATAGCGAGGAGGAGAGAGAGCGTGGGCTCGTTGCACCTCGCCGAGAGAGAATATATCCCTTTCTCGCGCGAGGAGGCCAGTTTCTATCTCTCTCTCCCTCCGACTCCTCGACTCGTCCTTTTGTTCGACGCTGTCAGCTTCTCTTTTTTCAGAGCCATCAGAGAGCCGGAGCGTAAGCTCCTCTCGAAGGTGTATACCTCGCGGTGTTGTTGTTGTCTCTCTCTCCCTCTCTCTCAGGGCTACTTTGACGATTAGTTTAGCATTTAAATCGATCATTTTCCCCGCAGCGTCGGCGGTATTACGGGGCCCCGGATTTTATATGTACACGCGAGAGAGAGAGAGAAAGAGCGAGCGAGCCATCGCTTTCGATTTTGCCGAGCTTCTCCTTTTTTGCTCTCTCTCTCTCTCTCTCTCTCTCTCTCTCTTCGCGGAGATGCGAGCCGAGAGAGAGAGAGAGAGAGAAAAGGGCGAGAGCGTTTTGCTCGCTTTTTCCCTCGGATAAAATGTTAGCCCGACGTGACGGCAGTGGAGCGCGAGCATTTCTCACCGCCGCTTGGATTAGCATTGAAAGTGCATCGTAATGGCCGATAATAAAGCTTTAATGATTTGTTCGACGCGGGGTGGTTTGCTCGTCCTCGTTTCTTTTTTTTTTTCTTTTTTCACCGAGGGAGACTCGAGCTCGTTAATTAGTTCGTTACACAAGTGGATATCTTGTGGTCGACGAAGATTGCTAAGGTATTGAATCGGACAACGAGTATTACGCGTTATTAATGCCTGGTGTGTTGTGCGCTTGAATCGGACAAAGGTGCGAAAATTTGCCAAGAATATTTTCGTACGAGGCAAATTTGTATATTGCAAGAATGAAACACGGCACGGTTAATGAGCACCATTGCAAAATCAAGGCAGAGACCACGCTTAGTCGTAGCAGCGAAACCTCGCTTTGTTTACGATCGAAGTAACTCGATAGCCATCTGCGAATAATTTTTGAAGCATCGTCCGCGAAGCGCCTACGAAGCACCTCCTCTTCTTTCCTCGGCGGGCGCGCGCGGGGGAGGGGAATCGCACTTCAAACTCCCCCCCCGTTCCCCGGCGTTTTATTTACAATGTTTCGAATTTTTTCGCGACGCCGCGGCAACACCTACTCGCGGAGAACACTGCACTCCTACGCGCGCGTCCGTTCGCTTTGGGCTCTCTCTCTCTCTGGCTCTCGCGCAGCGTGTCGTCGTCCGGTAATTGGTATAACTCAGACTGGGGAACGCGGAGCCGGGCAATTTCGCGGATCGCGATCGGCTCCTTTTTAAGGAAAAGGCGGCTTTCCCTCTCGCCTATTGTCGCGCTCGTCGGTAATGTAACGAGAGCTCTATTTATATATATATATATATGTATATGCGACGGGGGAAATTGGCCAACGCGCTCTCTTGCGCAAGTCGCGCCATTATGAGACCGAGAGAGCGATATGGGTTTCATTCGGTTGACACGACCACTCGGCGCAATCAATCTTCGGCTGGGAAGAGGCTGTGTGTGCGCAACGATGGATAACGTAATAGTCCGTAGGTGCTCTCTCTCTCTCTCTCTCTGCTCGGTTATACCTGACAGTCGCGGGGTTGGATGCTTCGAGGAGTTTTACGAGAGAGAGGTACAAGCGGCATATGGATACGAGAGGATATCTCCGTGATCCCCGGGGGATTTCAATGGGGCGACGCGCGTTTTATGATGTCGGAGTCGAGTTAATGTGGGTTAGGGCTAATGAGCGAAGTCGTCCGTGATAAATGTATGCGCGGTCGGTATTTAATAATGGTTGATTCAATGCTTATCCTGCGAATGTTCGCGTTCGTTCGTAGAGCCAGTTTTCAGTATCTACTCTTATCGTCGGCATTCCAGATTATTATTTTTCTTACGGGAGCGATGTCTATCTGTCAATACGCGGTGTTTTTTTTTTCTCTTTCTTAAAATTATCGGCCGCGATTGGCGTTCCAGAACTGTCAACGCGGCGAGAGCCGCGATTAAGTTTCTACAAACAAAAGTCGATCCCAGTGTACAGATTGCGAGCGGCCCGAAAAAAATACTACCGCGGATGTCGATAAAGTTATATACCGGCATTCAAAAGCGCGTGCAAACACGTATAAAATAACTTTTTATTTATAGACCCGACACACTCATTCGTGCGTCAGTGCGACTATTACCGAGTTATCTCTCGCATTGACACTGCGGTGTTTGCGCGCGACTTATTTCGTCATGCAGTATCGACAGCTGCCGACGATTTAGTCCTGGAAAAGGTAATAAAAACAGAAGTCGACTGCTTTTTTTCCGCGACAGGTATATATGTATACATTTCAGATCGCTCCGAATCAGGTCCGAGAATTCTTCCGCTCCGTTAGTGGCAATTACGCGGGCGCAAAAAAAAAAAAAAAAAAAAAAATACGCAATCGCATTAGCACTCGTCGGGATCGATCCAAAAACCAAGGTTTATTCAACCCGCGTCCAAAGCGAGCAAAACGTCCGCCGGCGAGACGAGCAAAACATTAGCTTTACATCCCATTCCCTCCAATAAATCCTGTTCCTCGCTACGAAACAAGTGTCTTCCCTCCTCGAGCGTTTTTCTCGGCTTGGCGCGCGCGAGCGCGCGGGGCAACAAATCATCCTTCGCCGCGCGCGCAAATATAACGATGGGAAAAAGCGTCTTTTGTCAGAGGCCGCGAATCGAACGCCAATGATAATAATAATAACCGGCGTCGTCGCTGTCGTCCCGAAGGGGATTTTCGTTGTCGCGTCTCCGGGATCGCGGACGATTTATGGGAGACGCGAGAGCTGCTGCTCTCCATATTCGGCGAAATCGCCCAGCGGGAGTTGGACGCGTCTAATTGGCAGAAAAGCGACTTTTGAGAGACGAACGACCGATACGCTCGGAGCTCGGCTTTCGTTTCGAGAGCATTGTTTTCCGAGGGAAGGAAAAGCCGCTGTTTTGCTTTCGAGGGTTAGTTTGGAGAGGAGAGGTATTGAAGCCGCGAAATGAAAGGCCTGGAGGCGTAATTTCGAGGAAGAGGAAAGTTTCGGACTTTCTGAGAAATCGGGGTAACGAGTAGAGAAAATTACTTTTTTTTTCAGATTTGCACTTTTGGATATGTATTGTATAACCGCCTTTGCGTTGCGAAGCCCTTCGTTTATGTAAATAATTATTTTTAATTGAAATATATACCCTGAAAATTTTTTATATTGCTATATATACATTTTCACAAGAAAATTTTCACAGCTTTACCCTTAAAATTTTTAATTGAGAAACGTACTCTTCTACTTTACCTTAAATGTACTCATGTAAATTGGTTGTAAAAGTGTAGCTCGTTACGTCAACTTACCTGAAACGAAAAAGAAAATAGAATTATTAAAAAAGTCGCATATATAGTAGAGTACAAATAAAGTCATTAAAATAACGAATTTCATCCCAAGCATTTTCAAGAGTACCTGACAAATTGCACAGCCACGCATGAATAAATCATCGTAAGCAACCCAAACGGAATCACAATCGCGCGTTTCCCATGTTTTCGCGAAGCTCACGATTCCGAGCCCCGAAGGAGGCTCGGATAAAAAAAAAATTTGAATTATGGAAGACATTACACACGTGACTGGATTCGACTTACGGCCGACTCATGTGGGAACCGAGTGCACCGACAAAAAAAAAAGAGCATCCGAGCGACGACGCATCCTCCTCTCAAGTGCACACACCCGATATTTTCTCATATAAAACTCCGACGCCACCTTGCGGCACTCTCCTCCGGCGAATAAAAAAAAAAAACAACACACCCGACTACGGACTCGCTTCCTTCCCGATTTTCATGAACTTTCCGGCCGAGGACTCGAACCGCGCCCCAGTCGATTACACGCTCTTCTTTTTCCCGCGAGATTTACGAGGCGCAAAAAAGGCGCCGCCGCCGCGCGCGGAAAAAAACACAACGACACCGAGAGAGAGAGATCGACTCCCCCCGAATACATCGAGGCGACAGTTCATTCTTTCCCCGGCTCGCCACTCGAGAGGGCGACAAAGCCTTTCCAAAAAACTGGGAAAAATCCTGCACCCTTCACCCCCGGACGGCCCCCTTTCGACGATGAATAAAAATTGGCGCGACGCCGCTGGGCTTTCTTATATTTAACGGGCGTGCGGCCGCCCGGGTTATTGAGACGCCGGTTATTTATGTTCATCGGGGTTATGGTGCGTCGAAATTTTTGGGGAGGTTTCAGCCCTTTTTTTCGGGTTTCTATAGTGATTTCGGGAAATTAGTAATGTATAGTAAATCGATGTCATTTTCGATAATGGGGCTATTGTGGGGCTCGAATTTTTGTGCTACACGATTTGTAGACCAGAAGATCTCGTCTTCGTACTAATTGCTTAAAATTGTTTCATTATATATTCCGTTATTAGTTTTCTTATTTAGCGATTTTTAATACCCAAATTCTAATTTTAGCAAGCGCAGTGGTTGAATTCGAAAAAATATAATTCGTGCGCATAATCTATAAGCGAAAGCAACATTAAAATGCATTGAATTGCAAATTGCGCTCTATGGGTATTGTTGTGCACTTCATTCAAATTTGTATCGTCACGAAGTGATACTTCAAGCGATCGCAATGTAAAGCAACACTTTTTTCCTACAATTTTTTTTTTTTCGTGTTTTGTACGCTTCGAACGTACACAATTCGTCTTCAATAAGATCTTTAATAGAATACGTAAAGCGCAAACAATAATTTCAGAACGGACGCACAATGATGATATTTGAAAAGCATCAATACCGCACAACACCGTACCACCAATAGATATTCTGACACGTCATACTCTCGTTCGCCGCGTAATTACATGCTCGAGCTGATAAATTCTCCTTCCCGAGCTCCGCTGCACAGCGACCCATCAAAAAGCCACGTAACGCCGAAACCAGACCCTTTTCCCTCGAATTTAAAAATTCAAATACGTCCGTCGAATCCGAACGACGGAGCCTCTCTCCGGCGCTTTGAAAATTTTCCACAAACACTAAGGACTCTCGAGAGCGCGAAGCGCACACACCCCATTCTCTCGACGCACAGCGGCCCATAAATCTCCACCGGGCGCCACGAAAATTTCTCTCCGCGCGCCGCTCTCGAATTTCCCAATGGCCGCTGCTGCTGCGAAAATAATGGCGCGCGCGCGCGACATATGCCGAGCTCTGCTTACCCACCCATGCATTATGTAGCACCCGAGAGAGAGAGAGAGAGAGAGAGCGCGCGGGGTGTACGCATACTTTCGGGGGCAATCGGGGAAACGAAAGCGCGGCCAATCGTCGGCCTCGTTATCCACCGATTTCGGACGCGTTGACCCCCGAGATTCGTTCGCGCCGAATAATGCGAAAATCACTGCGCACAATGCACCCCGCTCAATCTCTCTCTCTCTCTCCCCCATCGCAAAGGATTGGAGATTGGCGCCGACGAGGATTGACCTGCGGAGAGGCCCCTTTTTCGGGCTGACCGGGGAAGGGAGCCTCGCGCTTTTCTCGTTATTCTGTTATGAAGCGGTGTTTGGTTTTCCGATGGGTTTCCGCTTTTTTTTTGGGAGAGAGACCGATTTGTTTTCGGTAACGAGTGTTTATTCTTGGGGATTTTTCGGAAGGAGATATCGGTCAGTTGAGCGTGAAATTTGAATTTTGACTTGCCGAAGTGCCGGAGTAACGATCGGTGATTAATCTTGCGGGGAAGCTTTTTTGACGAGGTGAAATCTAGTTTGTAAAATTAACGTGTGAAAATTCTGAGAGATGTGGAAAAAAATTTTAAGCTGATTATACCGACGCGGCTACGAAAGGTTTTCGCGCAGAATTATGCATTTGGTTTTTCGCGTTTAAAATACTAATTGCCTTTAATTAACTTTTATATTTGAAAAAGAAAACATAACGCGATAAAAATGCAAGTTCGTTTCAACTCCTGATACTCGGCACGGGAAAAACCAAGCTAATTAAAATCAGATACAAGTTTTAATTGTAAGTATTACATTGAAAATGACGTTTCATCCTCGAAGCGCCATGATTTTCATATACGCTTTCAATTAGCTTCTAATTGCCACGAGAAAGGCAAAAACCTTTGCCCTTTCGCGGCTGGAGAGCGAACGAATTCAATATCTCGTTAATTAAACTCAAGCAACATTTAACGGCTAATTAGTCATGTAACGTCGTCGCCCCCACCGCGCGATTATCAAAACACCGCGCGCGCGGCAGTTAAACTTTAATCAAGCCAAGAGCCAAATAACCGTTACCCAAAATATTGTTGAAATATACGGCACTTCCTCGTCCGCGGGACGGGGGAAGAGCTGCCACCGCGTAAAATTTACCTGTTCTCTCGCCGACCGCATTAACGAATGCATAAATTCTCGGACAATTGTGCGCGTCGTCTTTACAGTCGAGAGGAAGCGTAATCGATTGTAATAAACTAACCATCCGGCGGAGAGAAAGAGAGAGAGAGAGGACACTCCAGCACACACCTCCTCCGCGGGAAAACTGTGAGAAGAAAAGTCTCGCCGCGAGAGAGAGAGAGAGAGAGAGAGAAAAAAAAGCGGAGCAAATAACAGGCGAGGAGAAGCGAAGGCCTCGGGGAAAAAATAAACACAATAGGAAAAATATAAATACGGGACCGGCGAGCTGGAAGGAAAAAAGAAGCCCGGCCGGGGGACCGAGCGATTCACAGGTACATCACCGCGCACTTCCGAAGATCCCCCGTAAGGGACGGAGAAGGAGAGAGAAGGAGCATATGCGCGTGTGCTCGTAAAGCACGAGCCCCGACAATGGCAGCTCCCTTCTCCCGCTTGGCGAGGCCAGTGCCGCGGCGAGTCTATGAAAAGCCCAGCCGCACACGGCTCTTGGGAAGGAAATATTCACGGAAGCGCTTTTCCTTTTGAATCGCGCTTATTTATCGCTGGAAATTAGGGTCGTATAAATAACGCGAGAGGTAATGTGCCTACATAAATTTCGGCGTTTTACCGTCGCTTTTTTTCCCTCCCCGGGAATGTATGCGAGAGCTGGAGCAATAATTTGACGCCGCGTATTTATGCATGGTAATGAGAAAATTGCGAGCTCCGGGAGGAAAGCCTGGGCAGTCGCCATTGTCACGAGGAATTGGCCCAAATTGACGTAAACAATGGACAGCAGTCAGGCTGAAGCGAGTATTTCGGGGCTCGATCTGAATATGGACTCTGAAGGCTGACCTTGCAACGACGAGGAATCTAGTTTGCCGGGCTGATTGGCCTTTGGACCTGCAAATATTAATTGCTCATTCGGATTATAAATTGGCTCATCAACGGCTTTATTCTCCATCGGCTAAATGAAATCCAGAAATTCCGAGAAAAATTGACGGTTCGTCGAGAGAGAGAGAGAGCTTCCGAATAGTATTTAGGCCAAGTTCACGTCTCAATTTTCACGAGGCGACAAAATTTGTGGCTGCGTAATCCGCAACTTGAATCGCACCCGGAAAACTCTACGAAGTTTCGTCGACCGATCGATCCTGCAGCCAAACTACGGCCAAAATCCATATCCCAACTTTCCCCCTTGTCTATTAAGCGACATCTCTCGAAAACTGCAAACTGATATTTACCCTGCGCGTATCCGCCGCTCGTGCGAGCGTATTAACGGCAATGCTAATGCGAAGCGGAAATTAATAGATTATTACGCATAAATCAATATCTTCCGGATGTGCAATCAGCGACGGAAGGGGGTGGGGGGGGGGGATATTACGTATATATGTTAAACGATAAATTCAGCATTCGGGTTGCTAAATGATTTGTTATTCTTTCGCGAGAGAATATGTGACAGCCCCGGAGAGATATAGCTTGAGTAAAATGTCAATTAAAGCGAAAGAATAGAGCTGACTTACGGCGTCAATCATTGTTTCACCTTTGATTACCATTTTCAACTCGCATTGTATCGTACGCGAGATCCTGTGCATTGAATACAAATTCAATGTTGTTTCCAGTGTCTGTTCGTTACATCATCGGTTGTCTTGACGCCTCGTATAGTTTTTGCAGTAATGCTCATTACCAATTATCTTCCGCTCAGAAGAATATTTAGATAACCAGCCTTATAAGTTAGCTCCCAACGACTCGTACAAAACCAGATAAGATTCCCACTTATCTCTCCACTGCGACTCGACAAAAGCGACATCGACAAACAATGATTTACGCGCTCTCCTCGCTCCGCGGCTCCGAGCAATTTAAATCGCCCCCAATTAAGCCGAAAGAAAATCCTCTGCCGAACGATTACGGCCCGCACTTCAAATTCTAATCTGCAATAAATCCGAAACTCAATTCTGGCCGCGGCAGTATATCCGAGCCCGCGATCCGCCGGTGGAGCACTTATACCGCAAGAAGGCCCGAGTTGCCGCGGCGGCGCGAGGCCTCGCTCCAAGATTGGCCAGCCTCGGGAGAGGCCGATGGTCACCTGTCCCTACTTGGCAAAATAGGCGAGGCTCTCGCGCTCGCGCGCGCACAAAGCGGCAACCGGCATGCGTAATATCCTATCCGAGAGAGAGAGAGAGGGAGTCATTTATCTCCTCATCTCGTCAGGCTGCCTACTCCCTCCCACTGCCCACACCGACTAATCACCCACTCGGGAGCGCGACTTTATCTTACTTTCCGCGCCGGCAGAGAGAGAGAGAGAGAGGAGAGATAGATCTCGGCTATCCTCTCTCGGCGCGCTCCACTTAAGTGTGAAGGCACACGTGTTATTCGCGAGCTTCCGCGGTCGTCCCGCTCTCATGCGGAAGGAGATCCCCCGCTGAAATTATAACGGCGGGGGGATGATGCGCATTGCTCTCGTTCGGTGTGCCCGGGACTCGATTCTCCGCAGCCTCGTCGGGTAAATAGAGATTTAATGCGCGTTTAAGCGGAGCTTATTACGGTGTGCCTTTTCAGCTTGTACATGAAAATAGGCCTCTCTCCTCGCGAGTTTCGGCCGAGAGTTCCCCCGGAGATAACCGAAATTGATGCGGGCTCTCTCGTTCGAGCCGGGATTCCTGATGAAGGGAGATGAAATTAGAGCGCGGGGCGCGGCTCGCCGGTGAATTTGACGGTATCGTTTAGTAGCTCCGTTTATCCGACTATCGCGGCACCTTTTAATAACTCTTACAGGCCGATAAATCAATTCCATCATTTGATTTTGTTTCTCGAGCTTCGAGAAACTCTATACGCGAGCTCGAAAATAAATACATGAAACATTCTCTCGATTACGTGTCCTTAAAATAAAAAAAAAGAAACTGCAACCGTCGCGATCTCCGAAGCAGCGTCTCCCGTGTGATTAATCTGGGCGGCAAGTCCAAGCGATCGGCGCTTAATCTCTCAATACCGATCGGGCCTTGAATTCTCCCGGCGTCTCGTCGCTCTAAACTCCCTCGTCAACTGACGATCGAGAGCAATTAAAACATTACTCCTCGGCTCGTTAACAGACTCGGCCCGCGCGCAGTGGCATCAGGCTACTATACCAGCACTGTGAGAAAGTGCGCGGAGCTCGGTAGCAGCAGCAGCAGCAGCGGCAGCGCCTCGGGGGCCCGTAACGAGCAGCCGGGAAGAGAATCGCCGCCGAGAGCGAAAGTCGGCTGCATAATCGATCGGCTCTCGAAAAAAAAAAAAAAAAAAAAAAAATCGGCCGTGCCCTGGAAGAAAGCAGCGGAGTTATGGGCTCATTGTCTTCGCTCCTGGGGTCGCGCGCGAGAATTGCTATGCACGGCTGATGTACGCGGTCTGAGTGGGTTTCTGGACGATTTTCGCGGGGCTCCTGTTGTTCGGGCGTTTGACAGCGCGAGCGGGAGATGCGGGGATTCGAAAAATGTTGAGGCACTCGGGATAGTGTCTGCTTGTTGAATGTTCGGAGATTAAAGTTTATGTTATACGGATAAAAATTATGACTAAAAGATTGCGGAAAATTGCTGCCATTATAATTTTTATTTCGTATTATTAAAATAATTTATTCTTACCTAAAATAGCTTCACTTCTAAAGCAGAAATTGACTGTAATTTGTACAATTTATCATAATATAAAATGAATGTAAAACAATCATAACTGTCGCGAAGTAAATAAATTGTAATAACGCGAGTCTCTTAAAAATAAACGTTGCAGACTAAAAAATAAAGCCATATTGCTATTATATAAAAAAAATTCTCCGTCGCCTACAGCCTCCCACTTATAAAAAAAAAAAAAGCCCAAAAAGTCGCCTGCAACAAATTCGTTTCGCGTATGCATATATATTCTCCCCCGTGACAAGCGTCGATCTCGATACGCAACTCAGCTCGATTCTGCGAGCGCTTCACCCTTGCCTCTCGCAACAATCTAACCGCATCGCTTAAAAGTGTAAAAAAAAAAGCTTTTAAAAGAGAAGAGGAGGCGAATGGGCGAGAGAGAGAGAGAGAGAGAGAGAGAGCAAAAAAAAGGAGCAGGAAGGACGACACGTTGATTGACGTGGCCAGACGTCTCGGGCCGCTGCACCCGCGCGGAAGACAATGGCCGCCACCCCGTTTTGACAGAGTCTGACGAATTTTGACGAGCGGCCTCTCTCTCTCACCCCATCCTCCGGGAACAATATCGCGCGGTAAATAGCGCGACTCGATTTTTCTGCGCCGCTCTTTTTTTTTTTTTTTTATCTGTTATTGCACGCGCGTTAATGTCTTTTCCCCCGATGGGGTGAGTTCGAGGGGGGGTACACGACTGCTCGACTTTTTTTTTTCTTTTTCGCGACGGGCCGCGAGTCGAGAGCGGCACATGTGGACATCCGAGGATTACGAGCCTTTTATTTTCTGCGATCGAGAGAGAGAGAGAGAGAGAGAGAGAGAGAGAGAGAGAGAGAGAGAGACTTTACGTGTTTTGATAGGAAGTCGCGAGTGCTGTTGTAACGTACTTATACACCCCGCGACCTCGTCGAGTGGAGTGTATCGCCGGGCCGAGTTTTTTTACTGCACGCGAGCTGCCGTCGGGAATTTATTGGCTCGGCGTTTAATGGCCTTCGCTCTTGTTTATCAAAAGGATTCGGGATTAGCAGGGGTATTGGAGTTTTGTAATTTGTACGGGGTGGTGTTCTCGAATTTATTACCCCCTTCTGAACAATGGCGCTGTTTGGTTCGATAAATTTTTAGTTCAAGATTAGCTGGTCCATTTACTGCAAGAATCGAGTTAGTTAAAAATTAATTGCCCTATTAGAAAGCTTATTAAATGCACGATAAAATGTTATATAAAAAACTATTATTAAATTAAAAAAGAGAACTGAACAGTACATTGTAATAGAAATTCGTATCAGTATGTTAATCTTTGTAACTGAAGGTGTAAATATTGAATAACTCGAGAATATGAGGACGCTCTAAACGTTGGGTGCTCAGCATAAAGGGAGGGAAGTACATTTGTAAGACAGGAAGCAGAACAGTGGGGACGAGGACGACGAGTGATGAACTGGAATTAGGTGCGGCAATACATTCGAGAGGGGATTAAAAAGCTTTCTAAAGGATAAAATGTAAATTATATTGGATAAGGGATGAAACTTGAGACTATACATGGAACGCATGCCGAGAGCGTCGAATGAAGTATGCTGGTAACTGAATAAAAGAATGGACAGGAGGGATGAGGGATTGGGCGAAGCAGTTTTTAATAGCGATTACATTTTAATAAATCTGTTGCCAGATTATACGAGGCGAAGTAAAACTGTTTAAATATTTTCACTTTCGTCGTCGTTATCTCTTGTTTCAATTTTCCGTGCATTTAACTAATAATTTATTGCCATGGAAAAGATAAGCCAAAAAAAAAAAAAAAAAACAGAAAGGACAAAGCGGACTTGGAAGGGCGAAAACGGTCGGGACCAGGTTCGCGTGAAAAAAGAGGGAGTGACCCGAACGAGCAAGGCGTGGAGAGAGAAAAGAACACCGACAAAGCTGCACCTCTCGCGATAACATCAAAGAAAACTATAGAAACGTCAATCTGAACGTTTTGATCACCTGCTTATTACCCAATTAACCGCTGTGACCTGTCGTTTCAAAGTGCAATGAAAGGAGTTTGCGAATCAAAACGAAACGAATTTTCGTCGCTAAAATGCTATTACTTACCATGGATAAGTAATAGCATTTTTTAAATGCACTATAATATTATTTAAATATTCTATTTCGTTGGCAAAGAGATCGAACGAGCAGGCTGTCTGTTGCCTTGAAGCCATTCTAGTCCACCTGAAAGGTCCACTCGAATAACTTTAGAAATGAAAGATAGGATCGAGTGGCAAATGTCTTCAGTTAAAATGCGGACATAATGCTTGAGAAATGATGTATCTGTCTCGGTTCCGTTTCAGCACCTTGCAAGGACGTGGCTCACGTCTTTTTGGAGCATTTTGCTACGCTTTCGCGTATAATGCACCGCTGTCTGGGCCGGAGTCTGGGCATTGACATCCACAGAATTCCAGAGGCCGGACTATACCTGCAGTTGACGTCTAAAGATGTTCTCGTCCAGATTGCCGGAATATTTTAAAGTCGCATTTATGGATTTAAAAAACCTTTTAAACGTTATAAATAAAATTTGGTTGAGAGGCAAAGATATAAAATACGTTTAAGCGCAGGTACGTTAAAACGTTTTTCTCCGTAAATATGCAAAGATTTTGGAATACTTAACCTATTAAATTTATATAATCCACGACATAAAAGGGGCAGTATTTACGGCTACTGGAGAATAGCCACATAAATTTCCATTTTAAAACCGTTCCGATCGCGGCAACAAAAGACCTTACGAACGGTTTAAAACAGTGCGCGATAACTCAGCGGCACACACACACGAAATTGTTACATAAATCGACGCTCTCGGCGCGCACACAGGCCCCGTCGAGAAAAATGAATTGGCCCGTAATAGTGCTGCGCGTAAACCTGGAAACGGCGAAAAAAAAATGGGGAAGCTCTTTACCCCACGGGGGGGGGGGGGGGGGGGGCTACGTTTCGTGCATGAAAACCCGGAGGAAAAAATATATATTGGCCCACGGTCCGCCCAAGGGTGAGAGAGAGAGAGAGAGAGACACTCTCCGTATGCGCGCGGCATGAGAGAAAAAAAGTCTGGCTTTTTTTTTCTCCAAAACGCTCTCGTGACAGTTGCGCGAGCGGAAAAACTGTCATCTTCGGTCGAGGTGTCGCGGAGCGGAGAGAGGTTTTTATTGATGGGGTCATTCGCTTGGAGAGTTAAGGGTTCGAGGCCGGATGCCCTTGATACTGGAAATCTGAGTGATTGGAATTGAATCTGGCAGTCTGTGAGAGAGTAAACCTTTCGCGGCAACTGGTGATATTTAGTTGCGGTGGATATTTAAAGATTTTTCTTTTAAATTTTGCGATTGACCTTATTTTTTTTGTTAACTCGAGTAATTTTTTGAGCAAAAGAAGAATAAATAATGTGGATCAAGGCAATTGATTTTTGGAAAAATATTAGAAATAACTTGCAGATTTATATTATCCAATTTATTTTTCAAAATTGTGTTTACATAAATAGGAAAAATTGACTCATTTACTTTCAGGGGAAAAGTTTCACACGAAATCAAATAATGTTCAAAGTGACCTTTTAGTAATCGAGGGGCCACAGGATAGTGAAGGAAATTAATAACGAGCAGGGGCAATAAAATATCTTTCACTTTCAAAGGTACAAAATTTCTTGTAATAAACTTTTTTAAAATAACGACCATGCATATTTTATAGGACTCGAGATAACAAAAATAGAAAAAAATATATTCTTGTTATAACGAATATGCAATCTACGATCTAAAAAACATTTTTACCTCCAGAAATTTTTTATCGTCATTAATTTAAATTTACTCTCGTCAAAAAGCACGATTTAATATTATATATTACGTAAAATGTTTCTTCGATATTTATTAAAAAATTTTTACCTACTGAAAATATTGTACATTGCAGTGAAAATGTAAATTCTCGGAAAAGGGACACTTTCCTGGAAAAAATGTCGATCTGCATTTCCTCGAAGAAAATCAAATAACTCCCAATGTACATAACCGACAAGTCTAAAATACAATTCCGCTTCCATCACCTTTTTATCATCTCCGCATTCGGAATTCCGTCCGCCAGCAAAATCAAGCATTGACGTTCGAGCTATTAATAAACGTCAATTTTAGTCTCTCGGCACCTTTTTTCGCCGTTTTGACTTGCCGTGAGGGGAGAGAGAGAGAGAGAGAGAGAGAGATAGAGAGAGAAAAAAATGTAATTTGCGCGAGCCGCCCGGCTGATCATTTTCTCGAAAGCCATTTGCGGGGGCAAATTGCTGTCTATTATTTTAAGAGAACCGGGCGTCGCGGAGCGCTGAAAGAAAAGTGTAGCGAGACGCGAATGAATTGCGAGGGCCTAATGCCGGAGCTTATGCATTAGCGGGCTATAATAAGGAAATCGTTTTTTGAGCTTTTTAAGTCACCGAAGCGCTTTTTCTTTCGCTTCCGTTTTTTTCCCGCAAAGCGAAACATCTTCACACTCCGCAAAAATCTCGAAATAGAATTTCGAGTCGAACGTCATCATTATTTAGAAGGAGATGCTGCTTCTTGAAACTTGTCTCGCGGTTTCGATCCCCGCCTCGTTCCGCAGCTTATTTACACAACATTTTCAGCGCAGAAGCACAATACGCTCCTCTCCACCCCGCGCAATTCACGTCCACTTACGCGTCCGGCACCAAAAGCACGCGTGACGCTAATGACACAAAAACGGTCTGCGAGCCTCGCGGCAAACAGGTAAAACGTCTGGCGCACACGTCTCCTCCGGCGGCTCTCGCGTGCACGAAATCCTTCTCGAGTTTATAGCCGTCCGCGTGTGTGAGAACTCGCGCAGGTGCCGATCGGGCACCGCGCGAGGCACAATGGCCCAGAGTCCTCCTTTGTGCGCGAAACCCGCTCTCTCTCTCTCTCTCTCTTTCGCGCTCCTTGGCGGCGGCGATTTCGCGCTCGGGGAAGCGGCGAATTTTTCGGCGACCGGAAGCGGGTCACGCTCGTCCGGGCGGCCGTTGGAGCTGCGAGGGACACGCCTCCGTGTGAAACGCGCGGCGCGCGGCGTCGTTAATGGTCGATCGGTGATTGATGACGTCGCGGCAAAGTCGTCATTGTTGCGACGGCTTTCGAGGTCTATTTTCGGGAGGCTGTTTAGAGAGGCGATTATGCGCTCGTTGGCGCTTGCGGACGGATCTGCGGCGCGCGATAATTGACCGGAAGGAAATTGAGAGATATTCGACGTCGAGCGGTGATCGTTAATGATGCCGCTGCCGATCGTTAAGTAGGATTATATTATACGCTTGTTAAGGAGGCAGTGGGTTTTGTGTACTTTGGGGGATTTTTCGGACAGGTTTTTGCGGATTATGGTTTTGTAATGGCTGTGAGAAAGTGGAGAGATGGAATTTTTAATTCGTAAAATGGATTTTTTTACGGGAAAAGCTTAATCGATGAGTTACGCCGCGAGCCGTTATGAAATACACTATTAATTACGTGCCAAGGAAAACAAATTTACAAATCTGGCGTTTAAAATAATTATCGCGTTATAGTTGGTTTATAATAAAATACCGGGCTTTAGATTCTTGTTTCAAATCTCGACAAATATTTATGCACTTTACAATAATGTGAAAATATGCTACAACACGGCCTTTTGCATTAAGTGCTTAAGAAAATTGATAGACATAAGAATCATAATTAATGTGCGGTAATATCCCTTCGTAATTATAAAATGACTTTGTCGTGAGATAAATGTACATAATTTAATTAGCTAGTTTGATACTAATGAAGCTGCTCTAAAGTTTTGACAACGATACTTACGTTATTCATAATGCATATAATTAGAATTCTCATTTAAGAAATTTAATTTTTATTTCAAAAGGATTTTAATTAAGAAAGGAATCAAGTGCTAGAGAATATTCAAGAGCTGATTTTTGTACACCCCTTTTACTTTTCCGCAGTTCCTTCCTCGGCTTTAATTTCGTGGGAAATAACTTTTGCTGATATTCGATTAGCCGTAAAAACTTTCATTGTTATTAATGATCTGCGCTGCACCGATCGCCATTAATTCAGTCAACTTTCAATGATCTTTCTATGCTCTTTTTAATAAAGCAACCACAAAAAGTTATGACTTTATTAAAAAGCGGTTCACAATTCCGGGCTGAAAAATGCTATCATTACAGATTTACAATCGAACATAATTCAAACGGATCTCCCAATCTCGACGGATCTGCAGTCAATTATCGTCCAATAAAAAGCACAAACGAACTTCCCAGCCAGCAATAAAGCTTTTCCCGGCTACCAAAACCCGCAACTCCGCTCCTGCCGTATATATATACATCACGAAAAGGTGCACCGACAACAAAGGACCCCCCGAAGGAAATCGACGGGCTTTCCTCTCTCTCTCTCTCTCCGCGAAATCTCGCCGCGCAGGACATATATCCCTTTCTCCGCGGCTTTTATCCGGGGGAATATCTTTGCCCGCGCGCGCGCGCCACCCGCGATCGTGAGCTCGTTACTCGAAAATTATGAACGGCTTTTCTCAGGCGCGCGCGCGGCAGAATACGAGAGGAGTTACGTAAGGCGGCGAGCCGGAAAAGAAGGCGCGCCCCGAGAGTGAACATATCGTTTCGTGAATCTCGCCCGATTGAGACGTTCCTCCTCCTCTGTCGTAACTTTCGATTTTTGCGGGAGAGGCAAGACTGTGTCTTTTTTTTTTCACCTGGGAGAGGGATACACTTTGTAATAAAGTCGGACTGGAATTCCAGGCTCGATATGCGAGTCCGGAGTCTCTCGGCTGCGAGCGGCGGCGTTGTTATTATTGCTATTATGCCCGGCTCTCTTGGCTTCTTTCAGGCGTGTAGCGGATATGGAAATGTGGAAGAGCGGCTACCTTGTTTGCGTTTATTGATGTTGGAATCGGCGGAGAGGCTAATTGTGCGCTCTCGTCGAGCAGGTTTATGAAGCAGGAAAATTCATGTGGATATTTACTGTACTGTATAGTTGCGAAGTAGACTTTCTTGTAATGAGACTTCTCCTTCTTTTTTTTTTCAATCTGATAATTGCATTCTTTTGGAAAGTTATATTAAGTTGAAAATACGACATTCTTTTCCATTTGTCAGTTGTAATAAGAGTATCAAATTATATTTTACAAAAATAGAAATATCCTCTTGCATGTCGGAACACCGTTCGCCTCAATATTTACGATTCGCCGTCAGAGTCGGGGGTCAAAGACCTCGGCAAAAAATCAAATGACAAGCATTACGCGTACAATGTGTAATAATTTCGGACGGCCCCCTCATTTTCCACTTGAGGTAAACTCGTTTTAATATTACGCGAGAAGGACAGGAAGGAGGAAGCGCAAAATTTCCTTGGCCATACCGTTTTACGCGTTTGTTTCCGGAAACGGAGGAGTAAATGCTAATTTTAAAACGTCATGCCAAGTACTAACTTAACCTTGATTCTGAGAAGTTTTTTTTTTTTTAATGAAAAATATACAAGAAAAAAATTTTTACGGCGCTCGGAGAGCTCGGGGATAATCTTATCGACGCCGGACACTAAGAGGAGGAAGTTGCTCGCTATCGTTAAAAACTTTTATCTCGAGAATAAAACTGCCATTTTTATAGATTCCTCGCGGATTAAAGCATTTTATTATGTTCTAAAAATTTTTATAGTAAATAAGGTCACGGTTTACGACGGTCAACAATAAACTCCCTGCATCGATTCGAAGAGTTTAAAAACCGGCAAGATCGCGGGCGAAATCGTTCTTTTCCGTAACGGAAAAACAGAGAGCAGAGACGCGCAAACGGCACCTATAATAAGCCCGCGTGCAAAAGCGCGACTCACCGCCGGCACCGAAGCGCTGAAACAATGCCCCGGCATATCGAGCCGTTTCTTATTTCATTTAGCGAATCGAGAAGGCGAGCAGACCTGCACTATATACACGCGTACAATACACGCGCACGGAATAAATAATAAAAGACTCGACTCGCCTCGCTCGAGTTCGGAGGTGCGCGATTACACACTCGGCTGCGCCTCTCTTTGCGAAACTGCGTGCGCACACGTCCGCGACATTAGCTCGCCCGGTCTCGTCTGTGCGTGCGCGCGTGCCTGTGTGTAAGTTGCAGTGCAGCTTTTTCAACGCCGCGATTCGCTCTCTCTCTCTCTCTCTCTCTCTCTCTCTCTCTATTTCTCTGTTTTGATGAGACTCTTTTTTCGAGCGCGGGGGGATTTACCGTTGCGGTTCGATGTCGCTCTTTTTACAAGCGGAGCCAATAGTGATTATTATGCGCCGAGGCTCGCGAGGAATCGCCGGAATGCCGCCTGCAGATATCGATGGATTTTCGGCTCCGCGGAATATCGGTGTCCGGAGAATTTTGGGATGCGATGCCGATTTTTCCAAGGTCGTTCGTCGTACATCAACTTTTTTATTTCCGCGCGGAAGCTTATGCATCCTTCGCTTTAAATCCCGCGGGCGTGATTTTATTAAGGGGGATTGAATTCCGCGGAAAAGCCTCCGGGAAGTATATAACGTTTGAAATTTTAACCCCCGGATGGTAAGCCGGGCGCCATTACAGGGGGCAAATAGAATTATCCTGGATTTTAAACTCACCGTGTATATACGAGAGGCAACAAAAGTGATTACGAAAAAATTCACATGTACTTTACGCTGACGAGGGTCGCGCCCCATACCGCGGTAATGAATATCTCGTTTGGATAAATTCCGGTATTAAGGTTACGGAGAAAAAAAACTGAACTCGGATTTCAAAACGTTTTCGCTAATATAATGGCATGCGAGGCGATAAATATCTGCGGGAGCAGTAAACAAATATTTTACGCGATTGAATTACAGGAGAGAGAGAGAGAGAGGCAAAGTGCGCGCGGCGATCCTCGGGGCTAGGAAAATTGTTAATCCCGACTAGGCCCTATAAAATATCGCTCTCCCGAGAGCGGTGCCAATAAAGCCTCGGCTTTAGCATTAAATTACCGGCTAAAATAGCGTGCGATATCCCCGTTTCGATTCCGAAAATACCTCTTCCCCGCGCGGCAACTCAGCGTATAAAAGCAGAAGAGAGAGAGAGAAGCGCCCCGGAGAGCGGAAAAATCGCTAATAATTATACCTGCCGCGAGAGAGAGAGAGAGACTCGCGGCTGTATATCCACGGGGAAAAGGGCAGAGCGTGACTGTTCGTACGTGCACTGACCCAAGAAGGAGAGAGGCGGATAGCAAAGGAAGAGGAGGCGAAAGAAGCTCGCCAGATGGGATTGGGAACGAGGATCATAGTCATTGCTCTCTACCTATCCTCTGTCCGTAATAAAATCCAATTTGATCTTTATTTCTAATTTCTTGTTGCCGAGAGATGGGGGAATTTTTGCCTCGTCCCCTTTTTTACCGAATAGATGGCTTTATCCCTTTTGGGGAAGGAAAAACTTTTCTAATTGAAAATGGCCTGTCCGAAGAATGGTTTTTAGCTTTTCGACCGAATTGGGACGAATTAAGTTTTGATTATAGATACTACAAAATTGGAATAACACTTGTTTTTTTAAAAGAAATTTTTGTATTAATGCTTTCGCGGACGCAGATGGCGACCTACTATTTTCGCTCGTCTCATCGGGTTATTCATGACTTTTAAAATAACTAGAAGAGAAACGAGAATTGGATAATGCAGGCTGACACACTTTATTTCAGTTGACCGCCTTGCTTTATGCGCGAAAGAGTTTTATACATGGAATAATTTATGCCTCGATCCGAGATTAACGGTAACTCCGTACCGAAGATGCACGACTCAATTAAACTCCCCGCTTCAACACCTCCTTCGAAAGCGCTACCCGAGAATTCGCAAAAATCCACTCGACCCCCCCCCCCCCCCCCCCCCCCCCCCTCAAAACGATCCATCTCCGCAGCTGCGTATCAAAAACAAGCCGAGAGCGCGATAAGCATCGCCAAGCACGCCCTCGCCCGCAGTCGAATAAAATCGCTCTCTCTCTCTCTCTCTCTCGGATTCCGCGCGCAACAGATAACGGCCCGCGGGGGGGAAGTGCATCCATCGCGGATTATCGGAGGCCGCGTGGCCTCCCCCCGGACGTATTACTCGCCGCCGGGATGGAAGGGAGAGTATGTTTCGAGCGCGCGTCCGGGAGTTTATTCCGGATCGCGCAAATCTTTCGCTCCGGTGAGAGATGTGTGTGTGTGTGTGTGTGTGTGTGTGTGCAGTCGCGGTCATCGGATGAACGGGCGAGATTCGGGAGCCGATGGCGAGAAAAATTGACGGGTTCGGATTCGACTGCGGTTGCTGTTTACGACTTCGATTTTCCGGGGAGATTGGGTGCAATACGTTTGAGGCTGCGTTGGGTAGTTAAATGAAATGCTGGCTTGTTCCGGGGTGTATTAGTGCTTTCGCAGAGAAGTTGGGAAAGAAGCTGTTGTTTATTTGTTTCGTAAAAATCATTGTTAATGAAAATACTTACTACAACGTTGTGCAAAATGAAGCAAGCTTTTGTATTCACTTACCTGAAACAGAAAAATAAAAGAATTATAAATAAAATTTTATTATTCAACACCTCTCTTTCTGTAATACGTATTCTAACAATTTCTAAAAATCCCCCATTACCACGCAGCTCCTCGCGCTTTCATTACCAAAACCAACCCAACAGCAACGCGGAAGTTAAAAAAACCTCTCTTCCGCAGCACACGGACATTCCCCTGAAAAAAAAGGGCAAACGAACTAATTGAACCGATTAAATATACACGCAGCTTGGGAAAGATCGCTCGGTTCCCACCGAAATAAGCTGTATCTTCCTCCCTATCCGCAAGCTCGTTTTCGCGGAGAGCGCGGAGCAGACGATACAGGCTCGTATAACCCGAGAGAGAGAGAGAGAGAGAGAGAGCGGCGCGCTTTCGTAATTGGAGTTAATTCCGCTCTCGCAAGTTCCGTGTGCGTGCGTGTGTGTGTGTGAAAAAGCGCGCCGGGACTCGGAATTCCTCGGCGCCCTTATAACGAGCGCGCGCGAGTTCCATGGGGGCGCGGTGCGTTCAATCCGGGGATTCAATTCGGCGCTGATATTTATGGGGAGTTGGAGGCCGAGTTTAGGAGCTTTTTTATGGATTTTATGCTACGGGTATTTTGAGACGCGAGCGAGTTGGACTGTCTCGATTCGGGATGAGAGTAAGTATGAGTCAATGGATTTATCGTCTATTTTGAAGATTCATGCAGGTAGCGGAATGGCCCCTTTAGGATTGTCACGGTTGTCTAAATATGATCCGCGTAAATGTATTACGTACAGCTAAGCGTATTATCTCCGATAATTGATTTATCCGACTATACTCTAATTATCAAGTTAGAGCATTAAATATAATAATTAAAATTGTTTCTTTTATTCATGAACCCAATTGAAAGGCTTAATTAAGTCTCTGACGCTCGTGAATTATGTCTAACGCATAACCCGCTTTATAAGAGAGAGTTCTCGATGTACATAAGCAATTTAGTATCTAAACGGGATTTACAGTTAAAAGCGACACCGACGCAGTTTTTTTTTTAAGCGGCTAACAAAAATTGCAAATTAAAAAATTCTTCGCGGCGTAAGAGCATTTTAACGCGCGCAAATTAATCAGCGCGCCACTAAAAGAACTCCATCATCATTCGGAGAGCCATCCGAAGCCTTCGAAGGAATACAACTTTACCGTTCGCCAATCATTAGCCAGAGTCGATATAAAGCCGCGCAGCTCTCGCCTGTCGCTGCGTGTCGCAAATCTCAATTTTCTACTCAAAACAACGGCCGCGGCTAATACCTCCGCGCCGTCCTTTCGCACGTCGCGTCCGGCAAACTTGGAGAATCAACGCGTCAGTCAATAATGCCCCTCCGCGCGCCGCGGGTAAATAATTTCCCGCGCTCTGTCCTCCCTCTCGATATCGTCCGCGCTGCAGCTCCCGTTCCTCCACCGAGGACATATCATACGGGGACGTTCGTCCGGGTTTCCGTCGCCTTTTGACGTGTAATTTCGTCAGTGTCAGGCTGCGGATTAGCGCGACGTGCACCTGACACGAGTCGGTGGCGAAAATTCGCCCTCCTCTCCCCACTCCCCTCTCCCATTGTTTGCGGTCGCGCGCGAACTGCCTTTGATCCCGAGCAAACGGGATATATTATAACAACCGATGCCAGTCGGTGGAGAGCATTGTATGTGCGCGCGCTTTTTTTCGCGCCCGATTTGACAGCTGCCGCGGCTGGAGGGCTGTGTTGAAAAAGGTGCCGGTTTTTAGAGATGCTTGAGTTTTATTCAACGAGGAAAATAAATGGCCGAAGTTTATGTTTATCTGCGGTATCTTTTATTTATTAAGAAGAAGATTGTTGAATTATGCATACGCGTTAAATAAGTCATAAGAATTTCTGACGACAATATCGTCTTGATTAAGAGATCCCTTCCGCGAAACGAGCAGCGGAGAGATATTTTCGTATACAAAAATACCCGCCGCGCATTCTCATTATAATCCCCGCACAAAGCCATATACACCCAGTCCGCGATCTTACGATCCTCCAATATATATTTCATTCCTTCTCAAATTCCTCTCTCAGCGGCAGTAAGCTAATTCAAACGCACCTAACCCCCGACAAAAAGGCCCCCTCCGGCGCGCGTTCCCGGCAAGAAAACAGCATTTCCACGCTAATGTAAACCGGCCATCCGTCGCGGCAAAACAAGCCGGCGGCGCGGCATACGCAATTTCGTTCCATTACACAGAACGCGCGTCTCTCTTTGCACACGCATTCCACGTGCAGCCGCGCATCCACGAGAGGCGCGCAGCTCGGCGTACTGAATCACAATCGAGAGGCGGAAAAGAGCCCGCCGAAAAGGACACCGCGCGCGTCTCTCTCTCTTTTTTTTTCCGGCAGCTCGCTAATGAGCATGCGCGAGCACAAGGTTAAGCTCCGCCGGTTCTCCTCCTCTGTCTATTATCGCTCCTTCTCCAGCCCAATTTGCTCGAGCTTCGGGCCGTTCTTGGCTGCGTCCCGCGTTGAAATATTCACGCCTAGCCTCTCCCCGGTGACCCTCTTCTTCCGATCGGAGACGGGAGGCGTATAAGCGCGAGAGGGCAGGCGGGAAATTGAATTTGCGTTTTTACCGGGAGGGGAAGTTTCGGCGTACGTAAATCTTCCCCGGGCGCGTTAAAACTTTGCTCGCCGGAAGTTCGTGTAGTTTTTGTTTTTACGGGGCTACTTTTCATTAGGCAAGTTCACCCTTTGGACTGGGGAATCTATTGGGGATTGATGGGATTAGTCGGGGCTGCGAGAGGTTTTTTATGTTTCTATCTGATATACGAAGGTTGTAAAAATTATTCTGCGCTATCGGAGCCTCGTTTATTTTGCGCGGGTCGTTAGAATAGCAGGGATAAAACTTGGAGAAATTTTGCAGCCTCTATAAATGAAATTTATAGAACGGCGCTTTATTGGATGTAAAAATGTTTTACATATAATATTCTTTATTTGCAGAAAAAAACGTTGAACTTTACCGATGGACGAAACGGTTTAATGGTTCGGTAATGCACCGAGCTGCGAGCAAAGGAATTTCAAGGCAAATAGAAATGTATGTTTGTACCGGAAGAGAATTGTTCGCCGAGAGGAGCGAGGAGATAAAATAGTCGAGGTGGAAACTCCGAGACTCAAGTAGGTGTCTTGAGAGTAGGATTTAAAAGAGATGATAAGCGCGCTGAAAATGCAGCCGTGGAAGGAGCCATGAAACTTTAAAGCAGAGATAGACGTTTTGAAATTTCGAAAGAACTCTCGAAGCTTTTTGAATTTTAAAAAAAACGTCAAACGGGTCTTTTATAAACTATTAATAACAGGTTGCGAAATCGAGCTGTTTGTACAAACCGAAGACTCGAACCTGCGACACGTAATTACACACCGAACCATCATTCGAAGTGCACGAATTACCATCCCAAAAATCCGAAGGAGCCCTCATAGCTGAACTCAGACTCGGCGACGCGCGAAACGAGTATCCGTCTTTATGGTCGCGAATGACACAACGACCCATATCAGCATCTCGTTCCTTGAAAGCCGCGCGCGCGCGAAACAATGCAACAAAGAGAGGCGCAATCTCGGGCGCGATCTCTCTCCCTCCTAACCCAGTGCACCTCTTTTTCGCGGGAGACAAATTCAGAGAGGAGTATACGTACGTGCCGAGGCCTCTTTTGTCCCCTCGCTCTCACAAAAGACACGGCCGGCCAACGATATTTCCATCTCCGCCCACTTCTTTGGCCCGACGCGCGTCTCGCGTTACGGACTTCTTTTCTTTTCGCGTCGAGGGGAGACGAGCGCGCGGAAGGGGGGGGGGGGAGGGAAGCGGG